>VDFB02325810.1:0-113993 GCA_007258455.2 Sequoia sempervirens | reverse complement strand
AAATATGATTAAGAAAACAAAAACCTAACATAGAGATGTGTCAATGAAGAATAAGAATGGAAAAATGAATATTAGGCCTATTTAATAAAGTGTAAAATTAGTAAAATGTAGATCTAAAAATTTGATAGTGATAAGAAACCCTAGGAGTAATGTTAGGATTAGGTGTTGTATGCCTTGCATAACATTGGATTAATTTAATTATGTAAAATAAATATTTGTTGTGGTGCATCCTCAAGATATGTTTTTAGCCACATTAAATATTTATTTGTGACCACTTGTAAAGTTATATGTAATATTGGGTTAGATATTTTATGTGTGGGTTGCACATGGGAAAATACTCAATGTTGGGAAACTTAGTACCAAAAATTAAATGTGGAATCAATGGTTTTGTGAGCTCATGGTTTTGAGTCACATGTTTTTATCTTATCACTTGGTTGTATTTTTGTGAGCTTGAGGTTGGTTGTTAGTGTTACTACCTTGGTTTCCATTGTATTGATTCTTTTTCTAAGGAGTGCATATGTGAAGCATGGAATGGGATGTGTGGATGCATTGGATATGATCAATGTTTCAAAGTGTTCGTGGAGACTCTATATAAGTGTATTGTAATATTTCATTGCTAAATAATACATTGAATGTGGATGCTTTTGGAGTCTAGTTTTTTCTTGTGTGAGGGTAAATTCCTAGGGTATATATTTGTCTTTGATATTTGTATATGGTTATTTTGTAATCTTATATGCATTCTCTTCTCTCATGGGGTTATGTATGAAATGGATTGATCATCCTATATGATTTTCCTAGAAAATAAAACTAGGTCATGTAGGATAACATGAGTTCACAAAAATGTAAATGAAAATATTTTTTTATTTTAAGTGTGGTATAGGCTAAACCAAAATTATGCATACAAATAAGCATAAATTAGCAAAGATCAAGTGGATGATAACTATAGGTTAATGTATAATAAAATTAAGTCCTATTGTATGTAAATAAATAAAGATAATAAGTGCATTTATCTTTGTGACTAAAGAATGGTTACTTTTGTTGAAAATTCTAGAATCCAACTCATATTTTCTCTAAAATGATGCTCATTTTTTTATGTAAGTCATCAAAAATTTCTTCTATCCTACATCACGTCCATTATCATTTTTTTATATTTTGATATATTCCATAGTTGTTAACTCATTCTTTATGTGTGAATATAACCCTACTAAATGTGTACTTATATTGTGTGGCTCACATAGCTTGTCTTGATTTGTTTTACATATCCTTTATTATATCTAAAGACTAATGGTACTTAAAAATACCTCTAAGTGGCTCCATTATGTTCCTAGGATATACGTTTCCCTAGATCAATCCTTAAGGATATAAATAAAAGATTGAGCACAACTGATTTTAGCCTTTAAAATGTTACAATGATGATTGTGTAGACTAGATTTATTTTTAAGTAGTAAACTAATATGTTTCCTTTCATAAGTATAAATGGTATTTAAATAATTCCAAGAATATGAAGAGACAATAAAATGAATGCACTTGAATTCCTTTATATACAAGCACATAACATCAAATCAACTTAGAGTTGAAAATAATCAGTTACAATAAGCCAAAATTTAAATTTTTCTTTTAAAAAGGAAGGGATCAATTATGTGAGCATAGAAATGATCCTAGGTAGGCAATTGGTTAGATCTATGTGGATAACAAATAAATTTACATAGGTGTATGGATACATGTAATAAATGAATAGTTTGGGTGAATATATCCAAATACATGTATGTAGAGATAATGTTTGAATAAATGTACAAGAATATGTATATAGGGATAGACAAAAAAATGAGAGAATGGACCCAACTTAACACAAGATTACACCATTAATCAATATGTATATGTATTAAGACATTCTCCCAAATTAAATCCAAAACGAAATAGGAAATGGCGTGTATACAAATTTCACTATTATAATTATATTATCTTTCAATAGATTTTAACTAGATGTATTTAAAATAATTTATATTATTTTAATCTCTAACAACATTAAATACACACATTTATGATATATATACTAATTTATAATAAACGTTAATAAATTTTAAAAAGGTTCAAAATGAAAACAATAAATGGTCAACGGATTTTCAATTGACAAAACTTAAATGGAAAAGACATCAAAGTTTTAAAATATATATTTAATACCTACAAATGAAACTAATAAAAATGAAATAAAAAATTATGAATGATAACTTTTTCAAAAGTAAAATTAAAAGTTAAGAAAGCAAAATAAGTGTACTATATAAAATATATCTTTAAGTAAACATAAAATGTTAAAAAGAAAATAAAAATAAAATAAAGTTATATATGTGTGTGTGGAGAAACAAAAAAAACTTGAAGTAAATAAAATAATTTTGCATATTTTTCCATCTATTTATTGTCCATAGAATAGTTTAAATAGATACTAAAATTTAATATCAATATATAAAAATACAATAGCTCTCTTGTTTTCATTAAAGTATAAATTGTTGGCTTGCATTCTTGGTTTCTCTATGTAAAATTTATACTTTTATTCATAAATCTATTATTAAACTACATATCTAAATTTAGAAAAATCTACATAAAATAAATATATACCGATTCTCCTAGATTTACTCCAACATGGGTGGAGGATTGTTCACTAAGATAGAGGTTATAGTGGCATATGTTAGAACCATGTCCCTTAAATAAAAAATCTTCTTATCACAAAATAACTTTTAAATAATTCTTAAATATATTAAATAACACTCAAATTTCGGCATGCTTTTAAGGTGGAAATTCAAAGACTTTCAATTGATTAGTTTATGCAACTCCATTTACAAGAGTTTCTCTAAAGTTTTGGCTATCAAGCTTCAGTGGGTTCTCCCTAGTCTCATCTCTAAGCATCAAAGTGGTTTTGTGTGGGGATGCCAAATTCTATATTCTATCATTACTGTTCATGAAGTGTCCCATTCTCTTTCTTCTAATGAGAAGCCGAGGTTTTTTCTTAAATTAGATCTTCTCAAAGCCTATGATCGGGTGAATTGTAAGTTCCTATTGTTGGTTCTAGCTCATTTTGGGTTCTGTCAAAAATTCTTGCAAATCATGGAGCAGCTCATTTTGACTCCCTCCTTTTCTATTCTTGTTAATGTTTCCTCCTCTCCTTTCTTTCATAGCTCACGTGGTATCAAACAAGGGGATCCTATTTCTCCTCTTCTCTTCATCCTAATGGCTAAGGTGTTAGGTAAAAATATTCATAAGGTGCCTTCAGTTGGCTCGTTGCAAGGCTTGGTTCCCTCTTCTTAATGCACACCTATCACGCATCAACAATTTTTTTATTATATTATCATCATGGGTAAGTCCTTGGTTAGAGAAATTAAGGCCATTAAGCTGGTGATTGATGGTTATGAGAAATATTTTGGTTAGCGTGTGAACTTCCCTAAGAGTAAAATTTTCTTCCTCAACACTCTGGAGCACCTTCAAATTAAATTGGCAAGGATTTTGTCTTGTAGGATATGGAGTTTTTGTTAGAAGATTAATCTTTACTTGGTAAAGCTTATTCTTTAATTGTAATTATTTGTTAACTTGTAGGAATATTCCAAAGGAATCCCTACAAGTATTTTTTCTTTTTTGTCTCCTCACACATGTGTGAGGATGACTCATTTTATTTTTAATTCCTTTATTGAGGAATATTTGTAGCCACCTCCTTAAGAGGTGACACATTGCACACACATAGATGAATGGTGGCATTCATTGAGTTGGGAGTTACATTCTAACTCCTCTTCTCACCTCTATTTATTGAAGTGACTCTTCTCTCATTCTTCATATTCAAGCATGCAAGCTTAAGGCTTTAGTGCTCTCTCTCTCTTTGTATCATTCTTAGGCATTTTTCCTCCATTGATAATATTGGGGTTTTTTCTTGTTTTTTCCCCTTATCAAATTATTGTGTCTCTCTTGCTTTGGTGGTGCTTGGTTTTGCTACTCCAATCTATTTGGTAATATTTTTACTTCAAATAACTACTCACTTATTAGTTCTTTCCATTGCTCTTTTCTATTTCCTTTCAATTTTTCCTTCTATCTATCTATGCCTACCTTTATGTGTTTCCAAGATTTTAGATTCTTTTCGGCTTGGTATTTTGGATAAGTTTAATAAAAGTATGGTCGATTGGAAGGGTGCTCTTCTCAGCTAGGTAGGTTAGGTGAAACTCATCTCCACTTTGTAAAATCTTCATCTCTATGCCTTGATTTTATTCAGGATTCTAATGAAGTTTGAAGAGAAGATGGAACAAATCATGAGACGATTTTTGTGGTTGGGGGTGGAAGACAAATCCAAAATTCCTCTCCTTTATTGGGATCATGTGTGTAACCCAAAGAAGTGGGGTGGGATTGGTTTGAGAAATATCAAATCTTTTAACAAGGCCCTTCTCTCAAAAAACATCTTGAGGCTTCTCAATGGTGAGGTTGGTTGGTCTTCTATGGTTAGGAATAAATATCTTTTTGGAGTGGGGAAAATTTGGGACTTTCTCTAAGCTAACTCCACTCCTTTCCTGATTTTGGAAGAATATTGTGCCCTACAAGGATCTCATTTCGAAGGGTCTTAAGTGGTCATTGGGTGATGGTATTAGGATATTGTTTTGGAAAGATGTGTGGTGTGATGGTGGCCTACTTTTGAATCAACCTCGGGCCCCTACTTTGGCTGAATTTTGTAGGCATATTTTTGGTAATATGGTCGAAGATTATCTTCATAATGGTTCATGGAAGGATTTTCAGAGTTGGGATCCCTTGTTGGCAATTATTTAGAATTTCCTTGCTCATATTCATGTTCCTCAATTCCCAAATTCTGATCATGTGATTTGGGCCCCTCGAGCCAATGGTTGCTTCTTAGTCTCTTATGCCTTTATCACTTCTCTAATAAAGTCTAATCCCTTCCCTTTCTAGGGGAATCTTTGGAACAAGTTGCTTATTCCTAAGGTGAACATCTTTTTCTGGCTCTTGATGCAAAGAAATATTCTAACTCTGGACACTCTTTATAGAAGGGTATTTTATATTCTTAATAGATTTGTTCTTTTTGAGTGTGATGCAAAAAGCACTTTCCATCTTTTTCTCAATTGTAATTTTTCCTCCCTTATTTGGAGAAAGTTCCTTTCTCTTTGCAACCTTGACTAGGTTTTTCTTGATTCTTTACATGGTTTTGTTGATCAATGGCATTATCCTTTGCCTAATACTTCTCTTTGATTACTCTAGTCCCTTATGGCCCCCCATATTTCCTAGGGCTTATGGAAAGAAAGAAATAATAGAGCTTTTTTGGATAATAAACTGAAAGAGGATATTGTCTTTCTCAAAATTTGGAGGGCCATTGTTGAGAACTTTTCTCTTCATATTCTAGACTCTCCTTGGGGAGCTCCATCCAATTCTCTATTTGGATATGATCTTTTGGTTGTTACTAATTGGAGGATTATCACTCAACTTTCTTGTTTGGTTAAATCTAGTAATAGTGCTAGAGAAAATACTATGTGGAATTTCCCTCCTCTGGGGTCGGTCAAAGTTAATTTTGATGGGGCATCCAAGGGAAATATTGGTCCTACAAGTTATGGGGGGTTGTTGAGGAATGAGGAAGGTAGGTTCTTAGGCATAGTGGCACTCCCATTGGGAAACCAAAGTAATCATTGCACTGAGGTCAAAGTTGCTTACCTTAGCATTAAAGCTACATTACAAAGGGGTGTTTCTAAATTATGGCTTGAGGGTGAATCCCTTAATATTGTCAAGTGCTTGAATGGCAATCAGAATCTGAGCTAGTTAATCGATCCACTTATTTATGATTCCAACATGATGTTGAGATCTTTCAATGAGACCCATGTCACACATACTTATAGGGAAGGAAATTACTTTGCTGATTTTTTTCCTAACGAGGTTGTCGGTCTTAATAATTTCAAGGCATGGGAGTACTCTTCCTTTCCCAAGAGGGCTAAGATTTTATTGTGGGATGACAATTAAATTTAAGTTTCTAACTTGGGGTGATCGGGTAATTATCACTCCCTTATATATCACATATTTTATGGGTTATGTTTTTCCCATCCTCATGTTCAATTGTATCCTCTCAAGTTTTTCTTGGATCTAGTTTCTATTAGTTTTTGGAATTGTTGAAATGGGTGGAGATAGGAGCAGGGTTGAGCCCATCTCCTACGATAAATGGGAGAACAAGCCTAGAGTCTGGCAAATTCTTAAACATGGGAATTTCATGCCCTATTTGGAAAGGCTTCATGGTTATGACCATGAATCCTCTATAAAGTTTATTCATTGCTATCATAACAGGTGGTTGAAGGTGAATGGTATGGAGTTAAATATCAATGAATATTTCATTGCCTTCATTACTGGATTATTGACGGAGGGTCATAGATACTACAAAGAAAGGAAGAGTAATGAAGATGCTAAGGACAATTTTTTTAAGGGAAATGAGAAAGATGAATTGGTGAAGCTTCCCTCTTAGGAATTGATGAGAGCCATTTATGTCTCATTTTATGCCATGTTTTAGCCTATTTCATATGCCTTCATACCCATTCCCACATTCCATTTCCATTCCATATTATATCATTTTACCATTTTATGTTTCATATGATTTAATATATATGAGTAATATTTAATTTAGTTTTTAGATAAAATATGTGAAGAATAAATAGTAGACTATATTTACTAATATTCGCTTCCATTATGCTAAATGCAACGTGTTGATTGAAGAAGAAAAAAATTGTTTAATGTAAATAAAACAATATATCATGCCATGTGTATTTTATTATTTGCTCATAAAATACTTTGGTTATTTAGTTATAACCAAATAATGTTTAATTTCATGCAGGAAAATGTCCTCACATTAAAAATAATATTCTATTGTACAACCATGAGCTATTTATGCTCCTACATTTTAGGGTGAGCTATTTAAGCTCCTATATTTGATCCGGTGGACATTTTTCAGTGGAAATTGAAGTGTCTCATTTTTCTCCAAAATTTGCACCATTAGAAAGAGCTCAGCGACCTGATTCCAACGCAACTCGAACGGAGCGAAAAGGAGTCCGTTTGCACAAGTTATAGCCAGTCAAACTTCAGGTCAAACTGGAATCAGGGGCGTCCAGGAAGCGAAAAAAATAATGTCGTCAAAAGTTGTCAAAGTCGGCATCATCGGGAAGAGCTCGTCGCAAGCTTTCCAACGCAACTCATTTCGTCAAAATCCGACATCGGAGGCTCAAGATACAGCTGGTCAAAGTTTCAGGTTTGACTTGTGGACAGAAGGTACAGGATGACGTCATCATCCGTACAGATGACATCAGCATGCGGTACGGAATCTGACGTGGAAAAATTAGATTGACATGTGGAATTTGTACGGACCAATCACAGAGTGACACGTGGCACCAGACGCCTACGCCCAGTCAGCATGCCACGTCATCACTCAGACTCAGTCAGCATCCACGTGGCGGCGTTGTCATCAGTCCAGTTGGCAGTGACGTGTCTTTGACAGCGAATTGGATTGTGCCACGTGGCATGTTGTCAGCGAAACACGTGTCCCCGTTTTTCCATCTCGCCGGCATACACGTCGATTCCAGTCAGAGCACAGGTGTCATCATCCACAGGCTCGTCATCGTTGTCAGCACACACACGCCGTGGTCATCATCGAATCAGGGTGCGGTGACGTGGCACCCCCGCACGCCACGTGGCCTCGTGATTATCCTTCGGTGGTATGGATGTTGTTTTGTTTGTTAAAAAATTGTTGTTGGGGGGTTTGAACCCCTAACTACCCTCCGCCGAATTTAGCCCCTGGCCGTTGCGCTATATCCGCGGGTCTAAGAATAAACGATGGGCGGTTATTTTTATCGTTTGATTGTTACAAAATTTGTTTTCAAATAGGCCAGCCGGGGGTTTGAACCCCGAACCGGCCGGGCATCAAAAAGAACACCCACCGCTATGCCACGCGACAGTTTCGGTATATGTGTGGCATCGGTCCTTTTTGTTGGGTTGTTTAAAACCGAATGCCCTTGTTTTTTAAATAATTCCCCAAAATTATTTAACAACAATCCTTTTTAAAGATTAAATGTAACTAAATAAAATCTCCAAAACCCGAGAATGAATTATTGTAAGGGTTCAAATTAATTTAGGAGATTTTTATGTAAAAGGGGGGATTATTAAAGATTATTAGGGGAAATTTGTAATGATTTTTATGCAAAATTGGGAGATTGATGAAGATCCTTATGTAATTGGAGAGATAAGGTGAATATTTGCAAATCAATTGGTTAAAGGCAAAATTGAACAAATTCTTTGTATAAAAAGGGGGCTTGAGGTGAGGATTGTAATGAAGTTTTTTCCAGGTGATGAAGTCCTGATGCTGAGGTGACGAAAGAGGGGTCTTGTTGAAGAATTTTCAAGCCATTGTTGAATGTCGGAGCCCTGTTATGCTGCCGAACTGATGGTCTTGGTGCATCATTGTAATCGATTTTGGAGTTAATCGGATCGGTCTCTCTATTGGAGTGGACCCAGAGACGTAGTCACATTCTGTGACGAACTCCGTTATCAAGCGTTGTTTGCGCTTCTCTTCTTCTCTCTCTTTCTGTCTCTCATTTCCTTCATTTCTGTTATAATCACCTTGTTATTTCTTTTATTCCGTTATTTCGTTAAGTTAATTTCGATCTAATTAACTTGAAATAATCATTGTAAAAGCATTGTAAAAGTTTAAGCATTTAAACTGCAATCTAGTCTAGATCCTATACAGATCAATATTTTAAGGTGAGCTATTTAAGTTCATACATTTTGAGGTGGGTTGTTTTCCAACAAATGAAACAACTAAATGTGAGCCACAAAATAATAGAGATGTGGCATGAAAATAGGAAATGGCTTGCACATATTTATTGTATAAATATGAGCTATGTGAGAAGAAAGAGGAAGGAACGTATGAAATCATATTGTTCAAAAATTAAATATTATTATTTTGAGTTAATTCTATGGATTCTTTGATTATTTTCTTCAATCGGCTAATTGGGAGGAAGGGCACCCCCTCTGCAGCTTCCGAATGAATGTAAATATTTTATTTTATTTTTGCAAAGAATGTTTCATTATTTCCGTACATTATTTGAATTGATTGAACTTGAGATTATGTAATATCTATTTGTTTATATTTGTAAATAATTTTAATCGATTCTCATGTGCTTCACATTTAATTATGAATTTGGTAATTTGTGTTGAAATATCTATTTGTTTATATTTGTAAATAATTTTAATTGATTCTCATGTGCTTCACATTTAATTATGAATTCAGTAATTTGTGTTGAATTTTTGTTTCAGAGTTTACTGTAATTTTTGCACCATTCTTGTCACCTGAATAGAATAGAATAGCTCCTGTTGTCAGGAAGTGACAGTTCTTGGTGCCAGTTTTATTTTGATTTGTGATAGGTTTATTTTCATAGCTGCATTCATAAACACTCATCTCATGACTCTCAGCCGTTGTGCAAATTTCCATGATACCTTTCACAAGTTTACGCCACCAAATTGACACATATAAACTCAAACTAAAATTCATTGTTAAACATCAAATCCATTTTACTCTTTGCCCCAATTTTGGCCTATCATTTTTGCATCATTGTCGGGAAAAGGTGTCAAAGGCATGTTATTTTAGTGAGATGAGTTAGGAACAATGTGTTAGGATGAAAGCTTGTGCACCTGTGGGTCATGCTCAGGTGATTACTCCTAATTTGCATTGCTTAAATCATATATATGCATGGTTTGCATTTGTAGGTAGATCATAGAAGGTAAAATCATTTACATATACACACCCATTGTTGTGAGTCAATTGATAGAAAGAAGTAAATTTGAAGAAACAACATAAAAATGATAAAAATGTTGCATTTTCAAGGCAATTCAAACACATCACTTTTAAATTTAAAAACAAAAGAAGAAACTGGTGGGGAAATCATGCCGAAACAAGGTGATGTTTTTATAGCCCCTCTACCTAATTGATGCAACTTAGATAATATTGATCTTCCAATACCATTATCACAAACATCTACAGGTATTATTCCTATAACCAAACAAGAACAAATAATTGATGAATTTTCAGGACAATGGAATTTTGAAAATGACGATTTGACCATTTGTTGTTCTGATTATTGCAAGGAAGAAGTTGAGTGCACGTGTCAAACTGTTCAAGAGGAAATCATGAAGGAGATAGATGTTATAAGTGATTCTTGACAGAACAACAGTGGAAGTAAGAATGTCTTCTTTGTAACTCAAGGAAAACTACACACATCAAATCAGGGAGATCAAGGTATTCTTAATGGTTTTAAAATGTCTTATAATTCTATTAGATTAGAAAGACAATTTGTTTCTTCACAAAATGCTTCTCCATCTAGTATGTATGGTGAATGGCAACAATCCCTATACTACCAAGAATGGTATAATGAATTCTCACAACTACCATATCCATCTTATCTACTACCACCTACTCTATATCCACAACAAATTTTACCATTTTCATTATCCCATTCATATCACCCACCATATACTTTAACATATCCACCAAGGGCAACTACAATGCCTAATACAACATTACATAATAAGGTGGTTCAAACTGCATATAATAATGAGATTTTAATGATCCCTTTACATTTTGTTAATATGCTTGAAATTGGTTAATCTCAATTCAAAACAACTAATGGATGTGATTTTGGTATAAATAAGTTTGAAGAAAAATATGATCAATTAAAATATAATTCATTTACTTCTTATCTACTTAATGAATCACACCGTTTAGAAGGCATTCACACACATAAAGCAATGTCTCAATATGAGTCTTATTTTACTATTGAACTCATAAATGTGTGTGTTGAAATTAATCATGCAATAATAAAAGGTGAATTGTATGCCTTAATTTTTCACAAGTTGTGTGAGATACACAATAATCTCCTACAAGATCTATCATTTATAAATGTTTTTATACTTAAACATCTAGATCTTTGGAGACCTATGGTCAAAATACATATCCCACACACACTTATTGATTTAGGACCACCAATAATTAATTAATTAAGCACAAACAGATGGCTTTGAATGCATTAATGACCATACCGAACATGCTACGAAAGATTATTTTCATTGAATAAGGTATTATTATATGTCACCATCTTTCTTGATCCATTAGATTATCCTAATACCCTCATAATTTTATAGTATGAAATTAAGTTGGGGGGGAATCCATTGAATTTTTGAAAATATTTGGGTGATTGCTAATAAAGCCTTTCATGATTGTTTCTTTGGTCCTTCTAATAAAACCACATATGTGATCTTTGGACCAAGTCAAGGTATATATTCTTGTGTTAATGGGATTAGATTCTACACAAGCATTCGTTTTAATAGAATTTATCCATCCATTTTTTTCAAGTATTTATTTAACTCTACCCTCCATTTTCTAATGATAAATCAATTATAATAGTGGAGTTATTAAAATGGATGATATTGAATTACAATACTTGATATGCTTGGTCTTGAGAGTATGGTCGCAGGTTTCTTATTTTGGTTATCCAACACTTTTGCACCAGTTGATGATGCTTCTCTACATGAGCATCCAAAAACATATTTTGTGGCCTTGTTAGTGGTATGGGGAACCTCAAGTTTCTTTTGTGTTCCTCTCTTAGAGATCACAAGAGGATTCTTTTGGAAAAGTGTTCAACATTCATCGGTAGAACTTCTCTTGATGCTAGAACCTTGTGAAAGACAGTATGCAACTTACTCTATGAGATCCATGAATCTTGCGGTGCTATGTTCTTGAGCTACACATTCAAAGATAGCTTGAAGACATAATCAAGAATCTTGAATATATTCTAATGCATATCCTCACACTCTGAGATGAATATTCACCTACCTAAAGTTGTGTGGCTACATTTGACAGGATGAGAGACTCCAATTGGTCTTTCACTATGCAACCTTATCTTTGGTAAGGAAGTCTCATTATTTGCACTCTAGCTTTTCATACAACTTTGGGAATAGTTATGGATATCTCTCATACTTAAGAAGAAAGGATAGCTTAGCTTCATGATTTGTCTCAAATTGGTCATCATAAGGTAGCATGTCTTTCAAAGATTGTAGCCATTGTGGGTAATTATTTCAACCAAGTGAGTGGGCATGGATTCCAAAGTTCTCCAATCACCCTTCAGATAAAGTGGGATGCACTAAATGGGATCAAGATTATTTGTAGTAGTGGTTCTATGTTCCAGATTGTGCTAAGGTTATTGTTGGTCATCCTTTCAAGTGTTGCAAGCACATGGAATTCACAATTAGTTTTATTGAAGGGATTTAGATGGAACTCTAGGATTTGTATGGTATCATTTTTTCATCCATACAAGAGCTTCATTTTATTTGGTCATTACATGCAGTTTATCAAGAAGAAGAAAAATGAAAAAAAAAAATGAAAACAATGAGAAAAAATGAAAAAATGAAAAAAAACAATAAATTCTAATAATGAAAACCTTCAACCATTGTTAGACAACTACAATTTGAAAACTAGTTTCTGGCGGATTGTAGTTGAATAAAATTCTTAGTGGTGAAAATTGTTTCTACAATGCCACTAAGCAGTAAGTGATTGAAAACTGGCTTACCAGCAATCACTTGTCGTTATCAAAATTGAAAAAAAGAAAAAAAAAGAAAAAAATGCAATAATTGGTGTTCTTTCTCTTGGCTAATCATTTTTCAAGTACACTCAAATGCTTCTATAGTTGTTTCTCTCTATCTTGGTGCCTCTAGCACCTCCTATCACTCCCATGTGTGGCTATGTTCCATTTTGTTGTGATCAACATTCCTTGATCACTTCGAGCACATGCTACACATTCAGTTGAGGTGTTATCCAATAAAAGGAGAGATTCAAATACCAACAATATGTTCTATAATGCTTCAATCAGGTGATGATCTTCCAAGTGTTGCAGTTTATGTTGTAGTTTTTAGTTCCTTCCTTATTGGACATTCACAATTGCTAAGTGTTTTTGGCTACCAGATCCTAGCATGCAAGTTGGTAAAATGATTTTATTTTTCATTATTTTATCTCTTAACTTTATTAATATTCCTTATTATATTAATCATATAAGCAACATTTCACCTATCCTCTTCTTGTTTCCCGAGGACGGTCAACCCTTTAAGTTGGGGGGAGGTATACCATCCTTATCTATCTTTTCACCCATCATTATCCTTCCATAACTTATCATAGTATCCATATTGTCTCTCATAATCATTCAAATTGTCTCTCATATTCACCTATTTGGCATAGCTCATGTATATGGAATTATAGCATTTCAAGAAAATAATGCTATAGAAAAAATGCCAATGAAAAATGAAAAAAAAGAAAAATGGCGAAAAAAAACAAACACTAAAAGAGGATGAATATTGAATGAAAATAATATTGGAAAAAAAAAATCAAAGCCATGGAGCTTGCTATGAAGAGGAGTGCTAGACAGAAGTTGTGATTATGAATAAGCTATCAAAGATGAAGAAGGTACAATCAATTCAAATTTATGATCATAGTCCAAATCACAACCTCTCAATAGTAAAGATTGCAATATGTTAAGTTGGGGGGAATGATGAGAGCCATTTATGTCTCATTTTATTCCATGTTTTAGCCTATTTCATATTCCTTCATACCCATTCCCACATTCCATTTCCATTCCATATTATATTATTTTACCATTTTATGTTGCATATGATTTAATATATATAAGTAATATTTAATTTAGTTTTTAGATAAATTATGTGAATAATAAATAGTAGATTGTATTTACTAATATTCGCTTCCATTATGCTAAATGCAAGTGTTGATTGAAGAAGAAAAAGACTGCAATGCAAATAAAACAATATATCATGCCATGTGTATTTTATTATTTGCTCATAAAATACTTTGGTTATTTAGTTATAACCAAATAATGTTTAATTTCATGGAGGAAAATGTCCTCACTTAAAAATAATATTCTATTGTAACCATGAGCTATTTATGCTCCTACATTTTAGGGTGAGCTATTTAAGCTCCTATTTAAGATCCTACATTTTAGGGTGAGCTATTTAAGCTCCTATATTTTAGGGTGAGCTATTTAAGTTTGTACATTTTGAGGTGGGTTGTTTTCCAAAAAATGAAACAACTAAATTTGAGCCACACAATAATAGAGACGTGGCATGAAAATAGGAAATGGCTTGGACATATTTATTGTATAAATATGAGCTACGTGAGAAGAAAGAGGAAGGAATGTATGAAATCATATTGTTCAAAAATTCAATATTATTATTTTGAGTTAAGTCTACGGATTCTCAGATTATTTTCTTCAATCGGTTGATTGGGATGAAGGGCACCCCCTCTAAGCTATTGAATGAATGTAAATATCTTATTTTTTTTTTGCAAAGTGTGCTTCATTATTTTCGTACATTATTTGAATTGATTGAACTTGAGATTACATAATATCTATTTGTTTATATTTGTAAATAATTTTAATTGATTCTCATTTACTTCAAATTTAATTATGAATTCAGTAATTTGTGTTGAATTTCTATTTCAGAGTTTGTTGTAATTTCTGCTTTGTTCCTGTCACCTGAATAGAATAGAATAGCTCCTATTGTCAGGAAGTGACAATTCCTGGTGTCAGTTTTATTTTGATTTGTGATAGGTTTATTTTCATAGCTACATTCATAACCACTCATCTCATGACTCTTAGCCCTTGTGCAAATTTCTACGATACCTTTCGCAAGTTTACGCCCCTGAATTGACACGTATAGACCCAAACTAAAATTCATTGTTAAACATCAAATCCATTTTACTCTTTGCCCCAGTTTTGGCCTCTCAGGGATATGAATAGATCTCTCTTAAGCTCATCTGGGCTGATGTAGCAGAAGTTATAATGCATTATGTAACTCTTGATGGTCGATTTACTACTATCTTAGGGCATAATTTTGCTCTAATCAACCACTTTAGACATGAATTGCATCTTTCCTTCCCATTTTTTCTTCTTTCTTCTTTGGAGATTTTGATCTATTCTCATCTCAAGAATCATAGGTCTCCTATGCTCCATGAAGGGCTCATCTTTCTCATCATGGAGCATGTGAGAGCTAACACTTTAGCTAAGTTGATTAAGGGTAAAGAGAAGACCATTAGTGATTATTCACTTCCTTTTGGTTCAGATACTAGTGTTGATGAGGATGAAGAGTGGAAGGTGGAGAAGGATAATAATATTTTGGTCTCCTCTTCCATTGTGTCCTTCCCTTCTAGAAAAATGAAAAAAGGGAAACTAATGAAGAAGGGACCCACCAAGAAACTAGTCATGCATGGGTCAGATTCTCATGGGTCCTTGTTTGGTAGGGGTGATACTGAGAAAAATTTAGGTGGGTCTCATTGGTGAACAACTGAGAAGAAAGTTGATCTTCATGGTTTGGATTCTAAAGATTTTGGGAAGGATGAGGATGAGTAGTCTATTCAAGTGGGGAAAATTTGGATGAGGGGATTCCTCGAAGGGCCTCAAAAAGACTTGCTAAACTACACAAGTCAATGTCTAAAGGCTGTGGGAAGGGTGAGAAAGTGGAATGGAATAGGTAAAGGTTTATGTTGATAATGTCATTGATGTTGAGGATTCCCCTTCTTAGAAAACTCCTCCCCATGTGGACGTTGATGGGGATAAGGTCATTGATGATGCTTTGGTTGAAAGGGATGTGTGGGAGGTTGCAGGTGAGAATCCTTTTTCCTAGCTTGATGGTGATAACACTAATATGTATGAGCTACTAGATATGGCTATGTCTAGTGCCACATGCACCTTTAAAAATTTTAAATGGGTGTTGAAGGAGTTCAACAAGGTCAACATTAAAATCATGGGTTTGAAGGAGAAAATGATTAATCAACCAAAAGGGTCTTCCTCAGACTTGCTCATTGAGAGGTTGGTGGATCTAGAGTGCTTGTTTTATGATTTCAAAGTTGAATGTGAAAGCCACCTTGTTGTATTGGAGGAAAAGATCAAGAAAATGAATGAGGTTATCAAAAATATCCTATATATTAGTCATAGCTCTATCAAAAATAGTGTGGACTCTCTCAAGGTTCTCTTTGGAAAAATTAGCTAGCTCCATGAGGATCAAATGTATTTTGTATACTTTTTTGAGAAGGATTAGACTTCCAAGGGGAAGGGTATGAAGAATTCCAAAGAGGAGGCTAAAGCCCGAGCACTAGGATGAGGGGGACCCTAAGGAAGACTTTTGAAGAAGAAAAACAAGAATTGATGGATATGGTTAACCTACACTACAATTAGGAGATTGAGGTGGCCAATACTCTAAAGAATCTAAAGTGATTTCTTAGTCTATTTTTGGTTTGTTGTGTCTATGCTTTCTTGCTGTCAGTTCATTTTTTTTTGGTTGTTGGTTGTTACTTATGCTTTATTGTGTATTCTCTTTCTCAACAATATTTTATGTAATGTGATGTAAAGGATTTTGGGTCCCTTCAAAACATGATTTTCCCATATAATCAAAACATTTGAAAAGATAGAATTTATTAGTACTTGTTGTCAGCCATAATACTATTGCAATCAATTTTTCAACTCATTTTGTTAATTATTTATTAATAAGTTGGTTTTGAACCAATTAGAAACTAGAATTTTATGTTCTTCAAATATAATTTATTTTTTAAAAAGTGAACAAGTTAAATACTTAACTTTAAAAATTTATAAAAATTATTTCTCTTGAATATAATTGGCCAAGAAGTTTAGGGTGTTATGGGAGAATTTGTAGGGAAAGAAAAGTAAACTATTTTTTTAACATTTTTTTAGAATGCTCCCATTGGGAAACCAAACTAATCATCACGTTAAGGTCGAAGTTGCTTATATCAGTATCAAAGCTATGTTGGAAAGGGTTGTTTCTAAATTATGGGTTGAGGGTGAATCCCTTAATATTGTCAAGTACTTGAATGATAATAAAAATCTGACCTGGACAATCAAGCCGCTTATTTGTATTCCATTATGATGTTGATATCTTTTGATGAGACTCATGTCACTCATACTTATAGGGAAGGAAATTCCCTTGTTAATTTTTTTGCTAACACTGTTGTTAGACTTGATAATTTCAAGGTGTGGGAGGAGTACAATGATGAGGTAAAAATAACCTCATCAACATAATGGGCTCAATATGAAAATCTAAACCCTTCAGCCCAAATTACCCTGTCAAATGATTACCTTTAGGAAAAATAATTGCTCTCTTTTTATGAATAAGCGTACAAACTTTATTGCTTGAAGTTAGGTGAATTAAGCTTATTTATGCTAATTTAATGGTTTAGCCTTCGAGCATTTCACAGGTCACCTCCACTCTCCATCACCACTCCAGTCAAAGGGAAATGAATGCAAATCTTCATACTTTTGAAAACAAGCAAGCAAGCACTAGAATTCCAGAAGCACTCGTTTTGGGCCAAGTCTTTATAATTCTATTATTTTTTAGTTTCAAAAATTTTATGGCTCATGTGAACCTCTTTAATATTGTATATCATGGGCTTTAAAGTCACTATATTATCTGTAATTTGTTAGAAAAGACTCTATTAACTGGAAAGTAGGATTTTTGTTAGTTCTCTTCATATAAATATGTAACTGATGCAAATAATGAATAGAGAACAAGATTATCGTTATACTGCTAATCTGTCTTTTAAGTAAAAACTACCATATGAATATGAGTTTTCCCACCACTCTTTGAATTATTGAGCGATGTAAATGAAGTCTTTGGAATGAAGTAACTTGGATTTTTCCACTGTGTGTGATCTGAAGTAGCTGTAGACACACTCGAGAGCTAGCCACTTGAGGGTTATAGATAGATAGATAAGTATTCTATTCCTTATTCTACATTTTCTTTTAGTAAATAGCAGTTGAATTGCATCTCACTTTCATGAGTATATGTTATGTTGTTAGTGTCAAGCCTGTAGGTTGCAACTAAGTCCATAGTTTTTGAGCTTAACATTTGAATGTCTAAAGCACCTTTCTTCAGTTTATTTTGTTAAATTGTTTTATGATTAGCAGTTGGCTTGTTATCTTTTACATTAGATAAATGTTCCCTAATTTCTTTACATGTTATACTTCTTCAGAAATTTATGCATTCTTTAGATTAATCATTCCCATGATTTCTAGTTTAAGTGGTAATGCTTTTCAGATTCTTAGTTTTTGTTTACTAGTTTGAGTCATTTTCCCACTTTCTAGATAGATGATTCACTACTTTCAAGATTAGAGGCCCCTTAGCATAGAACTTTTATTCAGTAGGTTAGTATTTAGGAAACCCGAGAGAGAAGTTGAGATGTCTTCTATTTCATAAAGTCATTGGACACTTCCCGGTCAATATATTGATGTGTTTATTCACTAAAGTGTTAGGACCTAACGACATCCTGTCACTTTTTGGGACCGTTGTTGGGGACTCCTTTTTCTAGTGTTAATAGGAGATATCTTGAATACCTCTTTTAGGGATACGAATAGCTCTTTCGCTTCTTTTTTGCATGGTCAGGAAACAAGGCCCCCATAGAAGATTCATACCAAAAACCCCCCCAATTGATGTACCAACGAGTAGGAAGGAAACTCACATCAAGAAATTATAGAGGAATTGACTAAATAGGGTCAACCTGAGACCTTCCCATATACTCTAGAAAGAGAACCTATAGCTGAAGAGGAGCATATTCCTTTACAAACTCCTAAACTGCGCCCAACTGAGCAAACTTGGGATGAAAATAATATTTTCTTCAACATCATGGGTGACCGTAGAAATATCGCCAATAATAACAATAACGATAACCCTCCACCATGCACATTCACTTATCCTATCACGATTGATGCAGATGATGATACAATAAAGAAAAATATCTCACTGGCCATCTTTCCAACCTTTCAACGTTTGTCTACTAAGGACCCTGATCAGTTTCTATTTGAATTCAAAGTCTTGTATTAGACATATGACTACAAGACTGATAATCAGAAACTAAAGCTTTTCCCTTCCACTCTGAAAGACTGAGCTATGCGCTAGTTTATGGGGTTAGCTTCTCAATCCATAACCTCCTGGGATGAAATGGAGTCTGTATTTTTGGAGAAATACCAAATTTACTGCAGAGTGAGTGATAGGAAAGAAGAACTATTTAAAATAAGACAAAAGGAGGATGAAAGTTTAGAGGATTACCTCAATAGGTTTATGTTCTTATCCAAACATTGTGGTGGAGAAGTTATAAGTCTTGATATTTTGAAGACCTTATTTCTCAAAGGTCTCGACAATGAAGCTCAGAGGAGTTTAGATTTAATTGGAAAAGGAGATGTGTCCCAACTGAGACTGGAAGAGATTATAGAGTTATGTCATAACTTCTCTCGAACTCAAGGAGGAATTAGGAAGTCCACCCTTTATAGAGGTTTCAGTGACATTAGTAAACTTCATGAAGAACTTTCCAACTTCAAGATTGGCATTCTCATCTAGTTAAACACAACTTTAGATGGCATACAGGCTAAAACACAAAACTTTGAGACCTTATCTATCTATTGCCCTCGATGTCAAAACAAACATTTGCTAAGAGAATGTCCCTTGGACAAATTTGATAAGATTGACGTTTGTCAAGTGCGTGACAAAAATCACCCCACTGACCAGTGTGAGCTAGTAAATGCCATCAAAAATTCCAAGAAAAGAACAACCCCAATCAAGGAAGAAGTGAACATTGTCAACCAAAGAACTGGAGGTAATTTTTACTACAACTAAAATTCTAATCCTAACTGGCAGCCCCAACCAAATTGGAACAATAACCAATGGGCAGCACCCTGGCCTCAAGTACCACCTCCAATACCCTCTAATTTGGGAACCTATCCCTAGGGACCACCAGAATGGACAAACCAATGTTGGGGTAACCCTCAGTGGTACCCTCAAAATCCCATTCCTCAATGGAACCAACCTTAGCATTAATTTTACACTGGCCCCAGGAGAATTCCTACCCAACAATAGACTCTCCTACCACCACCCCAAAATACTCCACAAACTAAGCAAGTTAACCAACCACCACTTCCAGCACAACTAGTTCCTAACTCCAAGAACAATCACCCAAATACTTTGGTGTATTCCTCCAAACAAGACAATGTCATTGGGCTTAATGCTATACACTATGGGAACCTGCAATTGAGGTTTGGTAAAAAAAAATTGTAGCCTACTATTGAAGAAATCATTGATGAACCTATCACAAAGTCTACTAAGAAAAATTCCATAACACCTACATCCGTAGAACCTAAGCCTGACCCGCCATCCTCAACTAGAGCTTCTGACCTACCTCAAGAGGAGAGGGATCAGTATCCAACTAAACTTCCAAAAGATCCAACACTGAGAGACAAACAACCTTCAACTGAACCTCTAAAGCATCCCACAACTAAGGACAGAATCAAAGCACCTTTCCCGGAGTGACTGAAACCAATTCTTGTAGAAGATGCTCTGGAAGTGATCTCAACCATTGAGACTACATTGATACAAGAAATTAAATGATTACATATTGAAGTTCCCTTGTTACAGGAAATTAAGGAGATCCCTGAGTTAAACCAATTGATTAAATAGTTATGCATTAAAACCCTAGTGAGAAAGCCAAAACGAATCAACACTATTCATATAAATGGATACCTAGCTGATTTGTTTGCTGGAACAGTCAGTACTCTGAAATATGATAACCCAAGAAGTCTACTTATAATAGTAATAGTTAATGAGGTAGCAATACCTGACGCTTTAGTGGACCTTGGAGTATCCATTAACGTAATGACAATTGATGTGATGGAAAAATTAGGACTTACTGATTTATGCCCCACAAGTACAATCTTATAGATGGCAAACCAATCCATAGCTATTCCCAAATGCATCATTGGAAATGTTCTCGTTAAGGTGGATGGATCAGAATATCTAATGGATTTCCAAATAATTGAATCCCTTATGCCCAAAGGCAATTATCCAATAATTATCGGATGACCATGGATGGCTACAGTTGCAGCCAAAATTGATTGTAGGGAGGGAGGAATGACCATCTCCCATGGATCTAATAGCAAACATTTGTTTTTGTATCCTCCTACCAAGCTTGCTACACACAGCAAAGTATGGGTTGATGAACCAGAAAGCCATGATGGATAGGAGAATTTGGCTTCACTGGCCATGGTAGTTATTAAATAGTGTGGTGAAGAGCTGGAGGATGAATTGGAAGGTGATGTGGAAAATTTTTTCATTGATTCGGGCAATGAGGAGATGTCAGATGTAGAAGAAATCCTAGGAGACCCAATCAACTTAGATTAGGCAGAATTTGATGGTGCTAGTTTTATTGGACTACCTTTCCCTTTGATGAACTTAGTTCCAAAATCCTACAATTTCTTTGCAAATGTTCCCCAGCTTCATAAAACTTTACTGCACAGTTGTCCACTTAACGCCCTGATAAGGCCTATGTACACCATCATGTTCAACCATCCAGGAGTCAAAACCATTATGTTGCTGACAGGAAAAACTTTGAATATCAATAGTTGGTTGACTGAAATAGAAGAACAAAGATTGTTTGACACCTTGGTGAGTAGATATAAATCATTTTCTTGGGACTATAAAGATATGAGAGGAATACACCCCAATGTGTGCACGCATCATATCTATACTAAGGATGTTCAACCTATTTTCCAACCACAACGGAGACTCAATCCTTCCCTCAAAGACATCGTTAAGAATGAGATTGAGAAACTCCTACATGTAGGATTTATCTACCCAATTCCTAACAGCAAGTGGGTGTCACCCTTGGTTGTAGTTCCAAAGAATAATGAAGTGGAGAGTATGTGTAGCTTATAGGGAGCTTAACAAGGTGACACAAAGATTATTTTCCCTTGCCATTTGTGGACCAAGTGTTGGATAACTTGGCAGGGAGGAAATATTTTTCATTCTTGGACGGATTTAGTAGATACAACCAGATACAGGTAGCAGTAGAAGACCAGGATAAGACAACCTTCACCTGCCCTTGGGGGACATTTTCATATAGATTTCTTCCCTTTGGGCTTTGTACTGCCCCTGCCATGTTTTAGAGGGCCATCCTAGCTATATTTGTTGAGTTGGTAAATCAGTGTGTGGAAGTCTACATGGATGACTTCACTGTATACAGTTCAACCTTCAATGAAGCCCTCACAAATCTAGACAAGGTGTTAAAATGGTGTGAAGATCATCGGTTGTCCCTAAGTCGCGAAAAATGCTTGATCATGGTGGAACAAGGAATAGTTTTGGGACATCACATTTTGACTAGAGGGATTAAGGTTGATCCTAAGAATATCGAAGTCATACAACAACTTAATGTTCCAAAAACATAGACTGATGTCAGGAGTTTCTTAGCGCATGCGGGATACTACTGAAGATTCATAGAAAACTTTAGCAAAATCATAGCCCTGATGTTTTCTCTCCTTCAAAAAAATGTTGACTTCATTTGGACGCCTGAGTGTCAGTCCTCATTTGAAATTATCAAAGAGAAACTCATCTCTGCCCCTATCCTTCGAGGGCCTAATTGGAATCTCCCATTCCATATTTATGTTGGCACGTCTTATGATGCCATTGGAGTAGTTCTAGGGAAAGAAGATGAGAATGCAAGGAAATATGCTATATTCTTCATCAACAAGAACTTGACATCAATAGAAAAAGAATTACACCACAATGGAGAAAGAATTCTTGGTCATAGTGAATGCCATTAAGAAATTTCAACATTATGTCACGAGATATAAAGTTACAGTGCATACAGATCACTCAGCCATTAAGTATCTCATGAACAAACTAGTGGTAAATGCAAGGATAATTAGGTGGTTACTTCTCCTCCAGGAATTCAATGTCACAATTGTTGACAAACTAGAGAAATCTAATGTGGTCACATATTTCTTATCTCGGATTAAACATGATGGCGACTGTGCTCTGGTACAAGATGAGTTTCCAAATGAAAATCTATTTGCCATCTCTATTAAAACCCCTTGGTTTGCTAATATTGCAAATTATTTGGCCACTGTAGAAGTGCCACCTCATTTCTCATCAAAACAAAAAAAATGCCTTGTTAGAGAAAGTGCCCCTTTTAAATGGATGAATGGAATCTTGTTTCGATGTGAACCTGATATGGTTTTATGATGGTGTGTGAGGGCAGATGAGACTTGTAGTATCCTCAAGCCTATCATGATGACCCTTTAGGAGGGGATTATTCTGCTAAAAGGAAAACTCACAAGATTTTGGAAGCAGGATACTACTAGCCCTCAATGCACAAGGACATCAAGAAATACATGTGCCGATGTGATGAATGACAAAGAGTAGGTAGACCAACTACTTCTATATAACAAAATGCCCCTACAACCTTAGGTAGTCCTTGACAAATTCAAAAAATGGGGATTGGATTTTATCGGGCCAATAGACCCTCCTTTGTAAGGAAAAGAGTATATTTTGGTCTATATTGACTACCTAACTAAGTGGGCAGAAGTGCAAGCCCTACGTATTGCCAGGGAGGAACAGGTAGTTGATTTCCTCTACAATAGAATCTTCCTCAAGTTTGGAGCTACGAGAACAATTGTCATGGACCAAGGCCCCCAATTTATGTCCAAATTTCTACTGGCATTCACATATCACTTCCAAGTAAGTCACAAGAAGTCCTCACCCTACCACCCACAGGAAAATGGACAAGTTGAGGTCACTAATAGGGAGCTAGAAAATATTTTGACAAAAATAGTTTTATCGGGAAGGAAAGACTGGGCTAGGAAACTACCGAAAGTTGTTTGGGCTTACAACATGACTTGGAAATCAACCATTGGCTACAGCCCCTATGAGTTAGTCTTTGGGAAGAATCCCCTCTTACCCATTGAATTCGAACTCCAAACCCTTAGGACAACTATGAAATTGGGCATGGATCTTATACGAGCCCAAATCAAGAGATTTGTATAGCTTAGTAAACTGGATGAACTTTGTTTGGACATTGTCCATCAAACTAAATTGATCCAACAATAACGTAAGGTCTAGCATGAAAAACACATCAAAGAGAAAGAATTTCATATCGGGGATTGGGTATTACTGTTCAATTCCATATAGAAGGATCACCAAGGGAAAATCAAGACACACTGGCTTGGACCATACGAAATTTCTAAAGTATTTGCTAATGGTTTGGTCCAGCTAAAACCTATTGATGGTGATACTCAAACTCTCCTAGTTAATGGGAACCGGTTACATCTCTATCATAAACCTGTTAACAAGGAAGAGTTTACAAAAATGGTGGAAATGTAGGGAGAAATCCACTGCATTGACTTTGCTGCAGTAGGGTCAACATCATTTTTTCAACCTAATAATAATAATAAAAAAAAACTACTCCATTTTTTAACGTTTTTGACATTTGGACTTGACTAAAATTTTGTCTCCATTTTGCAAGATTTCACCTTTTTCCAAGCACAATTCCTTCGCACCTTGCCACGATGCTTTGGAATCTGTAAGCACGGTTGCTACAATGCTCTAAAAATTATTGCTACAATGCTCTAGAATCTGCACAATAGACTGGTGTCGCTCACCACTTTGATCCTACATTTTGACGCATCACTCAATGGTGCTTCAGGAAGCCAAGGTCAAAATTTCACAACTTTCTTCCTTTCGGCCACATCTTTTCAGCAATGCTCTGAAATTTTGTTGTCTCTTCCTTCTGACCACATCTTTTCAACGATGCTCCAGAATTCTACTATCTCTTCCTTCCAGCTACATCTTTTCAACGACATAAAAAAAATTATGCTATTTCTTCCGTCCGGCCGCATATTTTCGGTGATGCTCTGGAATTCTATTGTTTCTTCCTTCCAATCGCATCTTTTCAGCGATGCTCTAGAATTTTGTTGTTCTTCCTTAGGTTGCATCTTTTGACAATGCTCCAGAAATTTTGGTTGTTGCTCTAGCTACATCTTTTGACAATGCTCTAAGAATTTTGGTTGCTACTCCGACTGCATCTTTCAACGATGCTCCATAAATTTTGGTTGTTGCTCTGGCTGCATCTTTCAGTGATGCTCCAGAAATCTTAGTTGACATCTCGATGGCATCTTTTCAGTGATGCTCTGGAATCCTCAATTTGGTCAGCAGGTTCTGATGACATCTCTCTATGATGATCAGAACTCTCTTCTTCTCTACTTCAGTTGCATATTCTTGGTAATGCTCCAGATTTTTGGTATAAAATTTTGTCTTTCCAGTTTTTCTAATTTCTCCTAAACTTTTGTGCATGCCCATCCTTTAATGTCGCTTCGAGATATTCTCCCTTATAATTATTCCACCACATTATACTAAATCTTTCCATAATAAATAAGATTATTATGCCACCTTTTTTCATAAAAATTTCCACCATCACTTCAACCATCCCATCCATGCCATTATTATCCGCCGCCATCCTCACCAACCATACAGCTATCCAATTACGTTAGCACAGGTGAGTGACGTTTGATCTAATGAAAAGACTTAAGGTATGTATGAATTTATTCATTTTAAAGAGTTATTACTTATTTTGAATAAAGGTTAATTAATTGGCATGATCCATTCCTCCTTATAATTTTGAAACTTGTGCCTTTTTACATGATTGCTAAGAGTATGTCAGTAATTGTAATTTCCCATGAAAGGTCATCATAATTATGCAGCAAGGTGACAAGAAATTTGGTAATTAGTTCCTTCCCCATTGGGTATATTGATGCAGAACTCTTTTTCTATCTATAATTCAATGAGGAGATAATTCTAAAGTTTTGCAAAATCTCACCAAGAGATCAAAAAAATGGAAGGTGCTAAAAAGAAGTCTAAACCAACTTCTACAGCACTATCGTTGGCATTGAGCAATATAACTACATTATTCCAAAGAGTTGGATGGTTGGACTTCATGAAACAATTTGAAGGGTACACAAAGTATCTTGTGAAGGAATTTGTTGAGAATTTTGCAGATGGGAAGACCGTGGTGTGTGGAAAACAATTTTGAGTAAGTACGAAAATCATTGCTCATCTTTCTGGTCTTGAGAATAAAGGAATTCATTTGAATGAAAATACCCACATCCCCTATCAAAATTTAATAGAATTGTTCCATAGGGAAGGTGAACCCAAACCTATAATGACCATAAACACCAGGGGGGAAAATAAGGGAATCCATATAATGTCTATTCCAAAACCTTGGAGGTCTGTTGTAGCCTAGATTATTAGATATTTCACTTGTGAGGGACAAATGACTATAGTTGTGGGACCCCCTTTCCGCTTGCTGACTCATTTACGCCACAACATTGAGGACCCTACTCTTAGGGTAAATTTACCAGCTTCTCTTTTCCATTTAGTCACCTCTATGATGGAAAAGTATAAATTTGGAATGGGGCCCCTTAAACATCATGGTTTGATACAACTAATATGTAAATACCATTTCTGCAAAAATCCAGAAATGAAGTGGCAAAGGTTTCTACAGAAATTTCAAAATGAGGAGCTAGGGAGGTCACTTGAGGAGGGAGAATCCTCTAAAAAAAAGGATAATTCTATAGAAGAACCCTCCTCAAAGGCATTAGGCACCCATGAATCCCAACATACCTCCATCGCTCCCAACGGTGATGCGCCGAAAACTTTTCTAGATGAATTACAAACCCTAGAATAGGAAGGGGAGGTGGGAATTTTGTATTCCGGAGGAGAAGAGGAGCCTCCTCAAAAGAAAAAGAAATGAAGTAAAGTTATTTTCCCAAAAAATCCTCCTCTATGGAGGAGTAAAAGGCTATCTTCAGGGGCCAATGAAACTAAACCTCGGGATGTAGGCAGTACTTCAAAAAGGAAAAGGCTAAGACTCCAATAAAGGTGGTGGAAATTGATAGTCCACCTAAAGGTGAAGAAATAAATGAGACAGAAAAGCAAGAGGAAAAGGGAAAGGAAACCCTATCACCTGAAGAACAGTAAGGGGAGAAAATACAATCACCACATTCAAGGCAGAATGAAGATGAACCTATGGGAGGATTCTCTCATTTTCTTGAAATATTGGAAAATATACCTAAATTTGTGGAAAAAGTGCCTCATGCAAATCCTCATTCATCCTTCTCTATGGATACTAGTGAAGAAGAAGACATGCCTCATATTGATGGGTAAATTCCTCACTCCACCTTACCTTTAGAAACTAAAGAAGGAAATATGCCTCATTTTGTGAATAATGAAGAAGAAAATATGCCCCATATTGTAAATACTAAAGAAATAGAAGAAGCGCCTTACTCATCTCTTCCTGAGGACACTAAGGAGGACAATGCACCTCATCCTGATGAGGAAATACCTCATGTATCTTTCTTTGAGGACACAGGGGATCTAGAATCCAATCAAAAAAATGAGGAATTAGAAGAGTTAAAAGCATAAATTGTGGGATTGAGAGCTAGGTTGCAAGATGACGAAGTACAAATTAACTAATAGAAAGAAGAAATTGAGGTGAAAACTACCATTGTACATAAAAGAGACCAATAAATTGCCAAATTGACTGCACAAATGGAGGAAAAATGCAAGCTTATTGAGTAGCTACAATACCAAATTCAATAATGGAATCAACAGGGTAAGCAGCATAAGGTTGCTCTATGTGAAAAAGATAAGTGTATTCAAGATTTGAAAAGTAATTTTATGCAATTATTCAGTTCTTTTGAAGAAGAAAAGAATAGACAGGAAATTGAATTAAATGCCTCTATGAGTAAAATTGTGGAGCTAGAACAAAATCTATAGGAGAGTGACACTCAACTAATCATGGAATCAAAGAGGACACAAACTGAACCTATTGTTATAGACTGGTTCCAGGTACGCATTCCCCCAATATTAATGAAATGAATGGAGCATTACTATCTCTTGAAGGATGTGGAATTTGAAAATAATAGATTGAAAAGGGAATTGGTAATGTTAAAAAAATCCTTCCATCAAGCATATAGGGGAAAATAGGATGCCTATGAAGTTGGTGAATTACTATTAGCCTGCAGAAGACCATCTAGGTTGTACTCCATGTTTCTTAATGAGCATATTTTAAGATGGAAATTGCAAAGAATTCACCAAAACCAGCCTCATGACCTTGATGATAGAGAATTTATAAAAATATTTGTTGAGTCACTCCCTGAGCAGCAGAATTTTTTGTGTGAGTTATTTGTTCACAATTTTCTCTTAGAAAAGTATACATATTTCTTTATTAACTTCTTTGTGGGAGAACTATAATTGAGATCATTCATGTCCACTATGAAAAATCAACTTCACTGGTAGGACAGATCAAGAGAATATGCACAGGTAGAAAAGACTGTAGGGTTGCAGATGAGGTACCCTCATAGGAAGCCTTTCTCTTTCAAGAAATAATTTTTGGGTGTCAAACTTAAAAAGGAAGTATAGGTCAAATACAATAACAACCTTTGGCTATGTCATGATCACTTTCAGGAACAAGGGCCACAATTAATAGGATCAACATGGCATGCATGTGAAGAGAGGTATACCCCTCTTCCTATGCATCTCAAGAAGAGGGAAATAATTTCACCTCTTAATATTAGATGGTCCTATGGAAGAGTAGTAGCTTTGGCCAAAATTCTTGAAGAATTAAATATTAATTAGATTGGTATGAGGTACAGACCTCCCTTGCTTCTTTCACCACCTCCTTCAGTATATACCAATCTAGACCAAAGTGAGGACAACTTTTCTAGGTGGAAACAAAGACTCACCTTTCATCAGGGTTCTTAAGGAACCCAGAGATATTGGACACAAAGGTAGATGATTTGTATGATCTTAGTGCCAAGTATGAGGAGATGAACAGGAGGAATGATGGATAGGGGACACACCAAAGAGCAGGAGGACCTGCTTGGACTTAGGAAGGGGAAGAAATAATGAGATAAAAATAACCTCACCAACAGAATGGGCTCAATATGAAAATCTAAACCCTTCATCCCAAATTACCCTATCAATTGATTACCTTTAGGAAAAATAATTGCTCTCTTTTTATGAATAAGCATACACACTTTATTTCTTGAAGTTAGGAAAATTAAGCTTATTTATTTTGATTTAATGGTTTAGCCTTTGAGCATTTCACAGGTCAACCCCACTCTCCATCACCACTTGAGTGAAAGGGAAATGAATGTGGATCTTCATACTTTTGAAAACAAGCATGCGAGCGCCAAAATTCTAGAAGCACACGTTTTGGGTCGAGTCTTTATAATTTTGTTATAATTTTTCAGTTTCAAAAACTTTATGGCTCATGCGAGCCTCTTTAATATTGTATATCATGGGCTTTAAATTCCCTCTATTATTGACAATCTGTTAAAAAGGACTCTATTAACTGGAAAGTTGGATTTTTGTTAGTTCTCTTCATATAAATATGTAACTACTGCAAATAATGAATAGAGAAGAAGATTATTGTTATGTTGCTAATCTATCTTTTGAGTAAAAACTACCATATGAATATGATTTTTCCCACCACTCTTTGAATTATTGAGTGATGTGAATGAAGTGTTTGGAATGAAGTAACTTATATTTTTCCAGTGCGTGTGATTTGAAGTAGTTTTAGACACACCCGCTAGCTAGCCACTCGAGGGTTATAGATAGATAGATAAGTATTTTATTCCTTATTCTGCATTTCCTTTTAGTAGATAACAGTTGAATTGCATCTCACTTTCATGAGTATATTATATGTTGTCAGTGTCAAGCCTACAGGTTGCAACTAAGTCTGTAGTTTATGAGCTTAACATTTGAATGTTTGAAGCACCTTTCTTCAGTTGATTCTGCTAAATTGTTTTATGATTAGTAGCTGGCTTGTTATCTTTTACATTAGATAAATTTTCCCTAATTTCTTTACATGTTTTACTTCTTTAACAATTTATGCATTCTTTAGATTAATTTTTTCCATGCTTTCTAGTTTAAGTGGTAGTGCTTTCTAGATTCTTAGTTTTTTGTTTCCTAGTTTGAGTCATTTTCCCACTTTCTAAATAGATGATTTACTGCTTTCATGATTAGAGGCCCCTTAGCGTAGAAATTTTATTTAGTAGGTTAGTATTTAGGAAACCTAAGAGAGAAGTTGAGATGTCTTCTATTGCATACAGTCGTCGGACGCTTCCCAATTGATATAATGATGTGTTTATTCACTAAAGTGTTAGGACCTAACGACAACCTATCATACTCTTCCCTTCTTGAGATGGCTATGGACCATTTTTTTAAGGGCAATGAGAAAGATGACCTGGTGAAGCTTCCCTCATGGGGTTATGAACGGCTCTCTCTTAAGTGCATCTGGGTCGATGTAGCAGAATTTATAATCCAGTATTAACTCTTGATGGTCAGTTTACTACTATCTTAGGGTGTCATTTTACTCTGCTAAACCACTTCATTCGTGATTTTCATATTTCCTTCCCATTTTTTCTTCTTTCTTCTTTGGAGGTTTCGGCCTATGCCAACCTCAAGAATTATAGGTCTCATATGCTCCCTGAAGGGCTCATTTTGCTCATCATGAAGCATGTGAGAGCTAACACTCCAAATAAGTCGATTAAGGGTAAAGAGAAGACCATTAGTGATGATTCATTTTCTTCTAGATCAAATTCTAGTGTTGATGGGGATGAATAGTGGAAGGTGGAGGAAGATAATACTATTGGGGTCTCCTCTTCCACAGTGGCCTCCCCTTCTAGAAAAAGGTAAAAGGGGAATCTAATGAAGAAGGGACCTACCAAGAAACTAGACATGCATGGTTTGGATTCTCATGGGTCCACGTTTGGTGAGGACAATATTGAGCAGAATTCGGGTGGGTCTCATCGATAGGAAACCAAGAAGAAAGTTGAACTTCATGGTCTGGATTCTGAATATTCTGGGAAGGATGAGGATGATTAGTCCATTCATATGGGGGATAATGTGGATGAGGGGCTTCCTCAGAGGGCCTCAAAAATACTTGCTAAACTATACAGGTCAGTGTCTAAAGGTGGTGGGAAGGGTGAGAAAGCAGAACTAGAACAGGTTAAGGTTGTTGATAATGTCATTGATGTTGAGGATTCCCCTACTTGGTAGAATCCTCCCCATGTGGACATTGATGGGGATAAGGTCAATGAGGATGCTTTGGGTGAAATGGATGTGCAAGAGGTTGTGGGTGAGAATTCAGCCCTCGACAAGCCGAAGATAATTAATGTTAATCCTCTAATTGAGGATTTTCCTATCTTGATGATGATAACACTACTATGTATGAACTATTGGACATGGCTAGATCTAAGGCCACATGTAGCTTTAAACTTTCTAAATGGGTTTTGAAGGAGTTTAACAAGGTCAACATTAAAATCAGGGGCTTGAAGGAGAACATGACTAATCAACTGAAAGGGTCTTCCTCTAACCTGCTCATTTAGAGGTTGGTGGATCTAGAGTGCTCATTTTCTTATTTCCAAGCCCAGTGTGAAAGTTGCCCTATTTTATTGAAAGAAAAGATCAAGGAAATGAATGAGGATATCAAAAATCTCCTACATATTAGTCATAGCTCTATCAAAAATAGTGCAAACTCTCTCAAGGTTCTCTTTGACAAAATTAGCCAGCTCTATGAGGATCAAATGTATTTTTTAGACATGTTTGAGAAGGATCAGACTTCCAAGGGGAAGGGTAAGAAGAATTCCAAAGAGGAGGCTAAAGGCCCAAGCACTAGAACGAGGGGGAGCCTAAGGAAGACTTTTGAAGAAGAAAAAAAAGTATTGATGGATATAGTTAACCTACACTAAAATCAGGAGATTGAGGTAGTCAATACCCTAAAGAATCTAAAGTGATTTCTCTATCTATTTGTAGTTTGTTGCGCCTCTACTTTTATATTGTTAGTTCATTGTTTTTTGGCTATTGATTGCTACTTATGGCTTATTGTATCTTTTCTCAACAACATTTTGATGTAATGTGATGTAAAAGGTTTTGGGTCCCTTCAAAACCTAGTTTTCCCATATAATCAAAACATTTTTTTAGAATGATTTTTTTTCTTTATTCAACCATTTCATTAAATCTTTCTAAAATAAATAAATGCCACTTATTTTTACATTTTTTTAAGAATGATTTTTTTAATGTATGTAATTGTTTTTTTTTAAATCTCACAAAAATCAATTAGCTATTTTATAGATATTTGGATTCACACTACTAAAATAATAAAATAAAAGTTCTTGAATTAAAACACATCCATAAATTAGCATATAAAGAATTAAACTAAAATAACTAAAATTATTATAATTATTAATTTAATTATAATGCTAATCCTATTATTATTTTAATTATTATAATCCTAAATGCATTATAATTGGGATTAGGATTAGAATTAGGAATAATGTAAAAATTATGGTTAGAACTATTCAAAAATTAAAATAAATTGATGCAAGAGCATCGAGGGTGTAAGGAAATCTTGCATCACCAAAAACAAATGTTATTTTAATTTGGTTTATTTTCAATAAGGGCTATGGGATTAGGAGAATAAATATTTTGATTTGCAACTTAGTAATATTCCTTCTGGAAAAAATTGTAAATGTAATTTTGAGGAATTATACTCTAGTAAATGTTTCAAAGGCATAAATGGTGGAATATTCCATTTAGGCATCTCATTTCTAGGTGGGACCATTTGGCATGAATGTTATTGCATGTTCAATTGCTTTTATTTTCATGCATTTTCATGTTGGTCACAAGCTTTGCATGTAGTTGCATGTCTGGGGTTGTATCTGTGAGACCCATTCTCAATAAAATGAGCATAACTTTCTCAAACGGTAACGAATTTAAGAATTTCAAAAATATTCGAAAAGCTAGAAATGAGGTGCACCAAACATAGAAACTATTTTAATAAATTATGACAAATGACAAAGCACTAATAGGTAGAAAGTGATGGGTTTTATTGGTAGTTTTGTGGAAGTTGTCTTGAAAAACCAATAGTGGTTTCTTCTCACACAATTTCTATATATCGATGCTTGTAATTTGGTGAAGGGGGCCTTTGCAAAGTTGGTGGTTGCATATCCAAATGCTACTAGAATGATGTTGGAATGTTGAGTTGCATATTTTTGTATGTGTGAAGCCCATGTTGTATGTGAGCATACGAGATCCATGATTATGTAATTCATTTTCAGATTTGAACTTAATATATGTTGCAGGTTTCTCTTCCATTTTATGTGTTTAAAATTAATTTGTTGCCTTCTTGCATAGTGTTGTATGTGTGTTTGGTTTTATATTTGAAAGGGAGAGTATCCCTTGTCATCAGTGGTATCAAAGAAGGAGTTCCTAAGTGTGTAGGCAAAGCATCGAACATGAGGCAAATCATCGAACATGAGGCAAAGCATCAAACATGAGGCAATTTGCACCAAGACCTGGGGGTGGAGTGTGTGTGGTGTGTAGACCAATCGCTGAATGTGAGGCATTCTATACTTGAGAGGTTGAAGTTTGAGAGTGTGTGGCAAGCGAGGTTACAGCAACAACAAACGAGTTTAGCAAAATGGAGAACATTGAAGAAAGGGAAAACCAAATTGCAATAGTTGAGGATGTTGCAGTTAAAACAAATTATGCAATGATGTATGGGGATCTAGTGTTGGATGTGGAACCTGATGAAGACCAAGAGTTTCTTGAGGAAGAGATCATAGAGATAGAGAAGTTCAATGCAACATGTTTAGATACAGTAGCATTCAATATCTACTTGAGGAAGAAGATGTTGTGATAGAAGAAATCCTCGAGGTAAAATCTAATTTTTATGAGTTTCATAATGTTGAATTTGTAAAGGATTTGCATTGTGAGATGAGAAAAGAGTTAGAAAATAAAAAGGATTGTGAGGATGCAAGGTGGTATATAAATGTATACTTGTAGGTAGAGGCTACGAAGGAAGTTACAGGAGAGAATTGGTGGAGGTGGTTGGTTTGTAGTGGGTCAAAACCCACAAAAGAGAAGAGAAGTAAAGAGATTATTCGGAGGATGGTACATAGTGGATACAAGTCCATGAGAGGAGAGAAGAATGGAGTGAAAAGTTGTCAAAGAAAGAGGTTGCTTGTTCCAGCTAAGTGTTGGAAGAGGAGAAAGAAGAATAAATCAAAGGTAATAGTTTCAGTGATGGAGTTTGTTGAGGATTGTTTGCAATCCTAAAGGGTGGTACTACCACTCAACTCCATTTTGTGAATCCATATTCACAAAAAAATTCCTACCTTGGGTGTCTGATGCAAGAGCATCCAGGGTGTAAGGCAATCTTGCATCACCAACATAGATAACCATTGGCAAGATATTCATAATAAACAGAATAAATTCATACACCACAACACAAAGATTATGTATGCATGAACTTCACCATATGAGTTTCTACATTGAAACATAACTATAAAACAAACTTGAAATAATAAAATAGTTTTTGCTCTAATGAGGAAAATCCACATAGTACACACCATAACTCAAAGATTACGCATGCATGAACTTCACCATTGTCTTTCTATATTGAAATAATAGAAAAGAAATAAAAATACCAGAGTTTTTTTGTCTTGATAATAGTTTCTTGAAGACAAGTAGACAACCATTTTAGAAATTAAAATAAAAAGTCTTTGGAGTATCAAGAGTGCTAAATTAAAGAAAATAACATAAAAACTAAAAACTAAACAACAGTCCCTCTCCCACACCAACTCCTTTGCTTTCAATTATTTCTGCCTCCTTCTCTTTCAATAACGCCTCCTGTGCTTTTACTCTTTGCCTATATTCCCAATACTTTGTGACAATTGAGATGATGTTTTTGCTCCCTGGCATTGTACTAATCTGTAACCTATATCTCCATTTTCCCAAAGCATTTTCAGACTCAACCAACATCTGAGATCTTCTCTCTTCTCCACATTTATAAGTCTTCAGGTGGATCTTCATTTCATAGAGTTTCGAGAAGGACTCCCATGTCACTATAGTAGGATCAGCTATTTCTTTATTGAATATCTCTTTAAACTTCAAAGAGATCTCTCTTATATCTAGAATCCTTTCATCAAACTCATCAGTAATTTCCACTCCTAAAATATTACAATCTTCTATAATTTCCACCAACATTTCATAATATAGCTCAAGTCTATTATTAATTTCCTTCACCAGATTATCATACATATTCAATTTCCATTCCAATGAATCAGACCAGGAAGGGTCTAGCTCGTTAGGATTATTCACAATTTGCTCACCAATTAATATCTTCAAATCCATAGAGTTCAATTCTTTCATTTCCTGAGATAGCACATAGAGACTAGTTTGATCATTTTTGACCTGCTGAAGTTCTGTTAGTAACTCTCCCTCTTCTTAAAAACTCGAGTGTAAAAGAGCATAGATTTATTCAAAAAGAAGATAGCCTCTTGAGATATTTTATCGATCCCCTCACAAGCAGCACTGAAATAGTTCAAATTCTTTTTAATTTTCTCTATGGTGAGCATATCGATGCCCTCTACCTAAGAACTTGAGGCTTCATTAGATGTAGGAGGAGTGGCCATGGAATAAATAAAGTTACTCAATGTGAGGACTTGAGATTGCAGTTTTATATTTTCTTTCCTTTGTTCTTTCACTCTTTTAATCAAGACATTGACTAAATAACTGACATGGTACACATCACCTTCCAGTGTTGGAGGCCCCATATCAACATGTGTGACTTTGTAATCCACCTCCATTATTTCATCTTCATTTAAATCCTTCACAAGCTCAGCAATTTCTAACATTTCATTTCCAGAAGTAGCATTAGCCACCATCCTTGACATCTTCCTAGCTTTCTTAGGTTTTCAAGAGCTTTGAAGTAACTTTGAAACTGTATCCACTCCAACTGTCATTGTAGGAATATGCTTTCTCTTCTTCTCCACTTCTTTTTTTAGCCATCCTGGGGAGGCTACTACTAGAAAAGAGTCTTCATTTCCACTAATAGTTTATTTAGGAGCACCAAGAGTGAAAGGTGGATTATCAGGCAAAGAAGAGGGGAATTCATTAAGAGGAGGAAAGATATTATCTTTAGTGATTTGATTAAAGATAGCTTCAGAATCTGCAACCACAAATTTGTCTTGATTGGTCTTCTTCTTAGGGGTAGGAGAAAGCACACTGTCTTGTTCACACATCCTCTTCAACTTGAGTGTTTCTTCTGGCCTATCACCATCACCTCCTAACTGAGAATTTTCACTAGAGGACCTAACAGAGGGTTTCCTTGATGATACACTTGCACCAGATGCTTGCGTAGACCCCTGTTCATTCTTTTGTGATGACTTAGGCTCCTTAGCAGGACCTACAACTTGCCGCCATTTCCCATCCAACCAGTCCTAGGTTCTTTTAAGCACTAGGGCAGCACGCACCCTCATATCTAAAATTTCACTTTGGCTCCAATCAACCCTAGGGTGGGATTTATCAAGAAAATTTTTATATGTAGGATCTATGATTGTTGAATCCTTAGCTACATTTTCAAGAATCTGAAATGGTAGACCAAAAGCCTATATCTGGTTTAGCATTAGCCTCATATAATCTCTTCTCAAAACTTCATTCTCATCGACACAATCTTCCCATAAATCTTTGATAGATGGGTGATGTCGATATAAGCTCTCTCCATAGAGATTATGCTTCACAAAACCCTTACTGTCAAAATTAGCTCTCATAGATAGATTCTAGAGGTTATATTCCTTGAGAATTCCTTCAGCTCCCTTGGCCATCTGATTTTTTTTGCACACAAAAGAACGGGTCTCCAATGGGAAGACATACCCTCATTTCCCCATGTTCGTATACTTAATATTAACCATGGCCATTTGTCAACAAACTTCCAGAAATATCAGTAAATCTTCAAGATACCAAGGTAATTTAAATGGGGTTTTCTCAAAATGCCCTATTCTCAGATAGGAAAACTTATCAAATTGGATATAAAAACTCCAAAATTTTGATACAAGAGAAATTGATTCAGGGGAAAGGTGCATTTCTGGATTTTCATCTAGCTTCCTCACAACCTCCATTAAAAATGCATCATTAACACGACAAAAACCACCCATTCCAAATTGTTTAGTGAACTGAGGAAAGAGTTTATACATAGGAATATCATAAGCTAGGGTTCCTTGCGGCTCCAACCCAAGCCAAAAGGACCTCTGGCTACCTACAATGTATGTCAAGAAAGAACACATACAAAAAGTAGCAACCTTATGGAAATTAATTAATTGCTCATTCAAATGGAAGCAAATAACTTCAGCCCAGTCAATGAAAATTTTCTCATCACAGACTATCAAGATAAACCAAAACATCCAATCCTCAAATAACTCAAACTATAGATTCCCAACAATGCGGTGCAATACAGCAATAGCATCTGCAATTTCTCCCTTAAAATGCAATCTTTTGAGTTTACTCGATAATTGTGACTTACCTTTCTTTTTAGACTTCAACCATGTTTTGGCCATGGAGTTCTTACACTAGTCCTTATTCGCTTTGAAAAATTCACCTGCCATTGTGACAGACATGCCTTCTATAGGTTGCCTTTCTAGAATCCCCAATGCGCGGGAAACAGCTTCAAGAGAAATTTCTGCAATTGTAGTTCTATCCATGGCTTTAATTTCTTGTGTCTACGGAATGCACCTTCTCACACATGCACTTATCAGGTCCACACTCAGCACAACTTCTGGAAACCCTCCAGCTTGAGCTAGCTTGCTTTCTAAGAGTTTTATATCCAGCTTAGACTTGTCGTCCCTCTCCAAGCACGCCCAAAATTTGTCTAACTTAAAAGGTCTGAGCGTTGTATCCCTTACGTTGACCCAACATTCACTCTACATGAGCACAGATTCATGGAGAAGAAATATTTGCACATGAGATTCTGAGAGTACTGGCCTTGGCAAAGAACAAGAATGCAAGCTAAAAGTTTGAGTAAAAAGAATGTTTGCACTTGAGAAGTACTAGCCTTGGCAAAGAACGAGAATGTAGGCTAAATGTTTGAGTACAAATTTTCCACCCACTTATGTCATTATTTTTTATAGGACATGCTTTAAATGTGGCATTTAATTTCATACCTCAAAAAGATAGCCTTTAAACATGTATGCTTTTGGATATTCCTGAAAAGACAACTCAAAGTTTATTTCGTACATAGCATTCAATGAGATGTCAGATGACGATGCCTTTGAAAGGAAAGATAAGTCCAACATGTCATGTGGTTGCTGAAAATTGGAACCTCAAAACCAAAGTCTAAAGTTTTAATTTTTTTGAAACTTTTGACCCACTGACTAAATCCGCACACCGTAACTCAAAGGCTACGTATGCATGAACTTAAGTTACTCAAAAAAGTGAACCAAGTTGGGGAATCAGGTAGTTATGAGAATTTAGAACTCCACGACAATGTGACATGTCACATGGTTATAAAACTCAAAGGCCTAGCGACTAAGGTTTCTTTGCTCCCTTATTTTGAGTCTACAACCATACATGAAATGTTATTGTTCATCAAACGGTTGAGTAATTTATAATATAAATAATAAACATGTGTTTTAATTTTTTTTTATTTTTAACCATTAATGCGCTCGGATTATCAAGGCCTTTATAAAATGAATTACAATGTCACATTAATAGCACTAGGAACAGTAACACTTAACGTTGCAATTGAAAAGGACTTAATAAAAGGAATTACAATGTCACATTAATAGCACAACCATTAATAGCATAGTAACACTTAAAGTTGCAAAGGAATTAATAAAAGGAATTACAATGTCAAATTAATAGCACAACCATTTACTTTATTACAACTGAATTACAATGTCACATTATTACATAGTACAAATACAAATGTAAGCACAAGCACCAAGCTTCTGCTAGATCACTGGTGAAAACGTAAATGTAATACACGTGTATTGCTTTATGTTTTACTTTTAAAGCTGCATGCAATTTTTTTTTCTAGGTAAAACACTGCTAGGGGTAGCACCTTGTATTGATTATCAAAAAAGGATTACATGAGTTTCTGTTTTTCAAAAAACCACCTTGAAGGCCTTTTCTGTCAAGTGACCTTTCTTGATCAACTAGCCCACCTAGATTTTCATGCATTACAGAATTCATTACAAAATTGGCCTGACTTTTAGTACAGGCACTCCAAGACTCGAGACTGACTCAATTACCCTATTACTGTTACTATTTCTATTCAACAACAAAAATCTAAAATCATAGTGACCATACCAACCAGAATTTATCATTCATCCTCATCGTCGTCATTAGATCATCATCCTCTGACTCTATGTGTTTTAGGTACACCTTGCAATTTGCAATCATTGAGCAGTCTACTCCACGTTTCTGGTGTGTTAGGCTTTTGTCCTTTTCCTTCGGGTTCCTAGGATCTTTGCAAGCCATTCTTCCCCATCTCCAAGGTCCCAATCATCCTCATCACTCGCTACAATTTCCTCTGCTAGAACTTTGTCCTCCACGTATCTCATTGCCCACCTACATGGGAGATTGGTCGTCAGCTTTACTGCCATGAGGAGAAATAAAATGCTACAATCCCTTTGAGCCCACAATTTTTCAAATCCTTTTGGCTTGATGGTTCAGACCAAAGGAAATTTCATTACCTCTCTCCCTCTCATCTACATCATGTAGTAGTTTTGTGGCATGGGGATTTTCCTATTCTCATCCACATTATCTAGCGTCGCATCAATGTCACCCAACCATGTGTGCATGAAGATCATTTGGGTCAATTTTTTGCTTATCTCTTTCGAGACTCCCATATGCAAAAAGATAACTAAGAACATTCCCATAATCTTCGTATTTTCTCTGGGTCTATGATAAGCCTTCAGAAATTCTGGCCCAACCACCTTGGTTACCTAGAGAATGAGTGGATGGGTCGAATTCATCAGCCCCTGTAGTCGCTTATCAATTATTTCCCCTCTAAAGGCCTGTTGTTGCTTCTCTGTGTCTAATGTAAGCAGCGTTTCCATTTTATTCCTCGCCCACAACTCGCCGTTCTAGAATTTTCTACCACTAATTCAAATTTTGCAAATGGAATGTGATAAATGGCTACTTACTCCACCTTTGAATGCAATTAATACTTAATTTCTCAAAGAAAAAAAAATGATTTGAATAACTCTTTACTGCAAATTTATATCCATTTATTTTATTACAACTGAATTACAATGTCACATTATTACTATCACTATTCCCTACCCTATTTAATAAATTATGGGCCACTAGTCCCACTACTTGCCTGATTCGCACAAACCAAAAAACCAACTTAGTTAATTCATGTATCTTAAGCCTTACATGTATAGTTAAAAATTAAAATTTTTAATTTGATTGAGATCTAGCTATGTGCAAATTGTACCTCAATCTGACAAGCTGTCAAAATCACCAAACTCCAATCAGCACTACTAGTGCCACTCAAACGATATGAACTCATTAGAAATCTTGTTTCATTAAAGCTATGAGTTGTCCAATCAATCACTTTGAATGTTCAAAACTAAAATATTGAGAATTTTAATTAAATGAAATGTAATACGTCAAGGCATTGAAAAGAGAGAAATGAGCCTTGATCTCACCACTTGTCTGCATCTAACAGTTCTAGTGTTATTCCGGAGGTTTCAATTCGCAAGTCTTCTGATTTAGATATTTACTTCCGAAATGAAACTACAATCGTCCATCAAAAGTTCATCGAATGGTCATGGTTATATTGATTTTCCTTTACATCCTTTGTGTAAAATGTTCTTTAGTTTTTAAGCCTTCATCCTACATTCTTCGTAGGCAGTCCCTCTTTTAAAACAAACTTTCTGCATGTGCATATTTCTACCACTTAATTTCTTCTATCACTCATCTCCAAAATCCAACCCATTGGGTTCATTACCATGATGATGAGCCTTGATCTCCCCACGTGTTCGCATCTAACAATTCTAGTGTAATTCTAGAGGTTTCAATTCGCAAATCTACTGCTTGAGAGATATACTTCTAGAATGCAACTAGAGTCGTCCATCAAAAATTCATTGAACAGTCGTGATCCATAATGTCACGTGGTCGCTAAAACTTGGAACCTTAGAACCAAATTCTAAATTTTTGAAATTGTCAAAACTTCTAACCCACAACTACATAGATGACCAAGAAAGACTTGCAACTAAGGTTAGGAAAAGCACCAAAACCTCAACTTTGGTAAATTAAGATAGGAAGGGTGGCAAGGACGGTGCATTTATGAAGTGAAGATCGCGAGTAGATTTTAGCAAGTGGACATGACTGGAGGATCGATGGGTAATTAAGATTGGTATGTGTGGAGTTTGGAAAATTTTGTGGCAGTTTTATTCATTTAAATTCCTGTCACTTTACATTTTATGAAAAAGTTTAACTGTCAAAAAAATATTTAATTTATATTTTTTTATATAATTTTTTTATATTAAAATATTATTGATTTTATTAATCATAATGTATATTAAATAAATGCTATAAAATAAATGTTGTTGAAATTTTTTATAGTTTAATCCTTAAATTCATCTATCTAAAAGCATAAATTATTTGTAAAAGGCAAATAAAATTTCAACATGCTCACCAATAAAACCAAACGCTGTATTATCTTGAAAAAAATAAAAGCTAAGAATCACTGTAAACAAAATGCTATAAAATAAATGATGTTGAATAAATCATATATATTAATATAAAGTGAAATTAGAAAGAATTATTCCAATTCTAAACTAATTTATATTTTTATCATAAACATTATTATATACTTTAGAGTTATCTTCATCCATCAACTACCAAAAATTATTCCAATTTTAAACTAATGCTATAAAATATACTTTAGATTTATGTTCATCCATCAACTACCAAAAAAGTTGATTAACCAACACAATTTCCATTTTCAACATATCAAATTATCCCTAATCATACCCACCTAAAATCTACCCTTCCAACCATTGTTTGTGCCCCAAGGTGTTTTACAATTACAATGCAAATCCGGGTATAACCCCCAAAAAATAAAATCACAAACAATATTTAGTATAGTAATCTAATTTTTTTTTAAACTTGTACTACTCAGACACCTTCGATGAATTACCCGTCTTCATCTTCTTCCTCGGATGTAGACCCTTCTTTTCACGCATCTCTGCCCTGACGATGTCTTTGAGATTCTCTATGACCTCCTCGACCTCCATTAACTCGATGCAAATTTTGAGTGCTTGCCACTGCACTCCGCACCTCGCCATGAATCTTTGGTATGTCCTTTTGGCCACCTATTAAAGAGATGATTTAAATCTGTGAGCTCTGAGCCTCCACCATCCATGCCTTCAAGCTTAACAAGCCTCACTCCTAATATCACCTATTCCAGAATGCCTTCCATATCCTCTAAAAAATCTTTGTGAACCAGACTTTTCATGACTTTCCTCACTACATCCACCATCTCTCCTAAGTCCAAACCCCAAGCCATGACCAATGAATAAATATCCATATTGGTCTTGTATCTATGCTTTAATTTTTCAAATCCATTACCCAAAATAAATTGAATTGCTTGCGCCACCTGCATATCCTTGAAGAGAAATAAACCCCGCAACCGCTTCACAGACGCTTTGCAAATGAAAGGGTCCAGCTTCCTCCATGATGTCAAGGTGAAACTGGCCTCCATTGTTTCTCTGGTTCACTAGCTTCCAAACAACCACCCACCACTGACCGGCTACATGAGATGTGTGTCTTTAATACATCTCAATTTCCCAGCCATCTCCATTAATGCCAATTTTGAAACGTACATCCAGTGCCAGCAAAAAACCTTCATAAATGTTTCACTTTTTACAGAAACTTTTGCGCCTCCACTTACTAAACAATGTTTAATTGGCCACAAAAAAATTCTTAATCATTTGAAAATAGGTTTAATTCAACAATGAATTTTATTTTTTAGTTTGAAAAAAAGTTTTAATCGGCAACAAAATTATTTTTTCTGGTTTGAAAACAGGTTTAATTCGCTAATCAAAATATTTTATTGGTTTGAAAATAGATTTTAATCGCCAATGGAAAAAATTTAGTGGTTTTAAAAAAATTGCATTTCGCTAGGATTTTCCACAAACTTCTAGCGATTAGAAAAGATTCGACAATGGACATTATTTTTTTCACAAAAAATGAAAAAATTTGCCACTAAAATTAATATTTTTATTGAGAAGTATACATGATTCGCTAGGATTTGACACCTTCACCTAGGGGGGGATTTCTTAAAGTTTTCCCTACTCTCAAATATCTTATCCAACATCCTCATCTCTTCTTTCAACAAGAGATCATTCTCTTCCTCACTAAAGCACTTGTCAAATCTAGGACCATCCATGTTCACAATTTCTAATTGCAAACCTTCTTCATACACTTCGCATAATGCACTCTATTCACATGCTATCATTGAAACTTGTACCTCATTATCTTTTCCATTTATGTGGGCTACCCCCACATATTCTTTCTCACATTCAACCCCTACAAAAGGGTTGCAACGCTCTTTCTTTCTGATCTTCTCTTTGATATCCTCTTTCAAGAGAACATTCTTCTTCTCGTATCTCTCATCCCATATTCTCATATCCTCCATAACCATCTATTTCAATACATCTACTTCAGCCTTGAGCTTTTCAAATTCTTCATGTGGTACTTCTTATTTTCAACTTCTTTCCAATATTGTTCCCAGAACAAAATTCTTACGGGTCTCCTCATGACCCATCCCATCCTCTCAAGTATAGACTGCCTCACGTCCGATGATCTGTCTACTTGTAAATCACAAAGACACCACCACAAGTCCTCTTTCAAATCTAAAACCAAACACACATACAATACTATGCAAGAAGGTAGCAAATTAATTTGAAACACATAAAATGGAAGATAAATCTGCAACATATATTAAGTTCAAATCTAAAAATGAATTACATAATCATGGAGCTCATATGCTCACATACAAAATGGGCTTCACACATACAAAAATCTGCAACTCAACATTCCAACATCATTCCAACAACATCTGGATATGCAACAACCAACTCTCCAAAGCCCCCCTTCACCAAATTGCAAGCATCAATATATATAAATTGTGTGAGAAGAAACCACTATTGGTTTCTCAAAACAACTTCCACAAAACCACCAAGAAAACTTGTCACTTTCTGCCTATCAGTGCTCTATCATTTGTTAGAATTTTCTAAAAAAAAAAAAAATAGGTTTGGTGTGCCTCATTACCAAATTTTCGTATCATTTTGAATTCTTAATTTTGTTATCGTATGAGAAAGTTATGCCCAATTTATTGAGATTGGGTCTTATAGATATGACCCCAAACATGCAACAACATGCAAAGCTTGTGACCAACATGCAAATGCATGCAAAAAAAAAGCAATTGAACATGCAATAACATGCATGCCAAGTGGTACCACCTAGAAATGAGATGCCTAAATAGAATATTCCACCATTTATGCCTTTGAAACATTTACTAGAGCATAATTCCTCAAAATTACATTTACAATTTTTGCCACAAGGAATATTACTAAGTTGCATATCAAAATATTTATTCTCCTAATCCCATATCCCTTATTGAAAATATACCAAATTAAAATAATATTTTTTTTGGTGATGAAAGATTGCCTTACACCCTAGATGCTCTTGCATCATAAATTAAAAAATAAAATATTACTAATAAAAATAACTATAATATGATTAATAGATATAATGCTCTAAAATTTTATTCATCTAGTATCTTTCTTCCAAATCTTATTCCCAATATTAATTTGTAGTTTTTTTTGTAATGTCACTCTACAATTCTTTATTGTTAGGGTTAGGGTTACAACCATAGTTATGGATAGTGTTACGACCATAGTTAGGGTTGAAGTTAGGTTTAGGATTAGGATAATGGTTTAGAATTTATTTTTAAGGTTAGGCTTAGGCTTAGGCTTAGAGTTAGGGTGTGAGTTAGAGTTTTGGGTTAGGTCATGCAAAGAACTAATTAACAATACTAAAACACTATAATTAATAAAACTTTATTTTTTTTCAAGTCTAGAAAACAATAATTACAATACTATAAAAGAAAGTACTAGCCACTGTGTGGCACTTGTTTTGTTTTAAAGCCATGATTTTCTCTAATGTGCTTATATAGATTCAAGGGTAAGATAGTAAAGGTTTACTTAAGTTATTGAAGATAAACAAGATAAAAATGATAAAGATAAAAATGATGAATGGGATCTTTCCATGGAAACTTCAAACCCTATTGTAAGAAGCAAACCAAATGATGGAGACTCACCTCATTCTCCTTATGCTTTGGCTCTCACCACTTAGTTGATGTTTGTAATTGTGTTTTGTGTTCTATTTCAAACTTGTTCCTATTTGGACTTTCAAGATGTGGCCTATTTAAATACTCACCTTTTCTTTGTGAATATGTGTAACACTACTTTATAGATGGCAATTTAGACATTATTCACCCAAATAATAATATATAAGCTATTTAAATAATTTATTCTCATAAACTTGATCCTATTTATATAGTTATATATTTAAGATATGAAATAAATAATTTATTAAAATTATCTATAAATTAACATAAGTATCTAAAATATATCTATCGAATTTATGTTATAAATTCAATATGAACATAAAACTATCTATCAATGTCTTTTAGATAAATGTACTATCTATCAACCTCTTTTAGATAAATGTACTATCTATCAACCTCTTTTAGATAAATGTACTATCTATCAACATCTTTTAGATAAATACATTTAAGATATCTATATTATAGATTAAAAAATGAAAATCATAAGAATGTTCTAGATCGTTCAAATCTTTTTAAAATAAGTTTACTATATAAAATATCTCTTTAAGTAAACATAAAGTATAAAGAAAATAATACAAATAAAATAAAGTAATTTATAAACCATGTATATATATGGAGAAATAAAATAACTCGAAGTAAATAAAATAAGTTTGTATATTTTTTCATCTATTTATTGTTCATGTGTGTGCCTAAAATAGTTTAATTATTGTATGGTCTCATGTGGGGGCTTGGGCTTCTATTTTCATGGGACCACCAGCTTTAAAATATTCCTAAAAAATATCAGTAGCACCCATGAATTTTTTTAGGAAGCCCCCCTCCATGGGACCTTACCCTTAGATACTAAAATTTAATATCACTATAGAAAAATATGATAGCTCTTTTGTTTTCATTAAAGTATTAATTGTTGGTTTGTATTCTTGTTATTTTGGTTTCTCTATGTAAAATTTATACTTTTTATTGTTAAATCTATTATTAAACTACATATCTAAATTTAGAAAAATATATATAGAAGAAATCTATATCGATTCCCCTAGATTTACTCCAACATAGGTGGAGGATTGTTTATTAATAGAGGTTATAATGGCATGTGTTAGACCCATGTCCCTTAAATAAAAAACTTCTTATCACAAAATATTTTTTAAATAATTCTTAAATAAATTAAATAACTCTCAAAATCATGGAAATTATCTTTAACATTGACAATAAAGTTGTACTTGAAGTTGTTGAAGATAATAATGATAAAGATAAAAATGATGAATGGGATCTTTCCATGCAAACTTCAAACCCTATTGTAAGGAGCAAACCAAATGATGGAGACTCACCTCATTCTAATTGTAATTGTGTTTTGTGTTCTATTTCGAGTTTGGTCCTGTTTGAACTCTCAAGATGTGACCTCCTTCACCCACCTTTCCTTTGTGAATATGTGTAACACTATTTTATAGATGATAATCTAGACATTATTCACCCAAATAATAGTATAGAAGCTATTTAAATAATTTATTTTCATAAAACTTGACCCTATTTATATAGTTATATATTTATGAAAATTATAGATAAATTAACACTAGCACTTGTGCTTAAAGGAGGTTCAAGGATTGCACCATAGAAAACTATATATATTAAAATGTTGAGTATGTGTCAGCAATTAATAACACTAATAAGTGTGAAAATTAAGTATTAAACAATTAATAATAAGTGTTAAATAATGGAATGAAATAAATTTAGACAGATCTAGATTTTCTCAATATAAAGAAATGCAAATGAAAAAAGAAAAATTGCCATCAAATTGGAAAAAAATACTCCAAATGAAAATAGAATGTTCTCACACAATTGGAAAATAAATATTTATCTAGCTTTTACATGATAAATGAGATTTTGGAGGATTTCTTCCCATATTTTGGAAGCTTTTACCACTGATTTACCATTAAACAACAGGTGATTTATCATTAAATGGCAGCTGAAACTTGTTTTCCAAGGACTCATAGTTGTTTGCAGACTTTTTTCAGAGTCAAATCTCGCACTATATGTAGCCTATCATCGACTAATAAATATTTTAAAAATATCTATCTAATTTATGTTATATGTTTAATATGAACAGACAACAAAGCCTATCTATCAACATCTTTTAGATAAATATACTATCTATCAGATCTTTTAGATAAATATATTTAAAATAGAAAAAAAAATCAAGAATGTTCTAGATCGTTCAAATCTTTTAAAAAAGATAACCTTTCTGAGACGTAAGCCATACGTAAGCAGAAGACGCAGTAAACAAAACAAGAAGCTTGTCTTTCGCCTGTTAAATGATTTCATTACACGTGCTTTGGCTGTGAGCTCAAAATTTAAGGGTGGTCATCACATTTGGCCTACTATGGAAGCGTTAAATTTTGAACTATAAATTTAAATGATCGTTGAGATGATACAATAATAGGTGTTTCAAATTCAACACTCCATAAATTCTGTATGCCTAGCATTTAATGTTTCCCTGTTAATATGATAAGTAACTTAATAACAACAAAACACTTCAACAACTCACGCCTCTCAAATTTATTAAGCAAAAGTTGACCTAATCAGTTTTCCTCCATGCCCTCTAATACGAATTTAAGGCTTCTCCTGCACTTGCCAATAGACATACTCAGGCTGCCCTTGAAATTTTGATGAAGAATGGATTTCAATAACCAGAGAAATCCAATAGCTCTTCATCTGCAGGGAAGGAATACAGCATCTTCCTCATCTTCATGTGGGTCTGAATTAACAGATTTTGATTTAATGGAATTGGGTCAAGAGCAGTGCCTTTCTTCAGCATGGGAGAGATTCCTAGACTTGAAGGTGAGCTAAGTTAATTTATATAGCCATAAGTTTTAGGTTAATATGATATATCCATGTCGATCAGTCAGTATGGGGATTTTATTGATCTACCATTGTATTCTTATAGTAATTAAATATAGTATGATTCTTGTGGTGCAGACTGGAGAAGTTTATTACCTGAGTTCAGAAGAAGCAATTGAACGAAGCTCTGAGTTCTTTCCAATTAAGGAGAACTCAAACTTCAGCAGAAGATCTGAGTTCTTTCCAATTCAGGAGAACTCAAACTTCAGCTCTACTGAAGAAGAAGAAGAAGAAGGGGGAGTAGATCTTACGATGAGTTTATCTAACTCAAAAATTGTTAGATCTGGTATCAAAATTAAGGATCATAGTGCTACAGAAGAAGAAGCTGAGTCTGCCATGAAGCTTGTTGGGTGCCACACATGTTTAATGTATTTCATGGTGTCTGGTCAAGATCTCAGGTGTCCAAAGTGCAAAGGTTCTTCACTGCTAGATTTTCTTGAGAGAGATTAGTCTTCTGAATGATTCAATAGAGAGTATTAGATTTTGTTTTTGCTTTTGCTATATTGATTATTTATTACCAGTGGGGAGGTGTTAGGCATGAGACATGGCCAGAGTTCAAAGCATTTTATCATTTTATCTATACAGATGAGTTTGAGCTTTGAATTGAATAAAATGTCAGCTTGATTTTTTGAATTGGATAAATTCATAAGGGAGTCATTAACATGATGGTAATTGGTAGGTGGTGGATTTGGAAGGTGGCCATTTCTTTTCTCTTTCTGATATTAAATAATTCAGTACAGGCCAATAAATCATAACGGTCATTTATCAATTGTTTTCCTTTTCTATGAGGAGATAACCCTATTTAATACTATGGGTCCGAATTGTCTGCCATTACAATTTTAATGCGATGCATCAATCCTTCTTCCTGATGTGAATGGTAAAAGAAAAATCTCAAAAGTTAGTATACCCAATGCATGCATATGATCAGTAATTATTGTTGAATAGGTATTAGATGTTATTGAAGAACAGCTCCTTAATTACTAATGTTTAGTTTAAATGTGATTTTTTAATATAAAAATAAAATGAGTAAAAATATCAAAATGTTTTTTCAGATCTTAATTTTCTAAGTAAATATATTTCTTGCACTTTATTTTGTTCTATTAAATGTGTTTTTTAACTTTAGTAGATTTATTGAGGAATTTGTTTTTAAATTTTATCAAAATTAATTAACTTTTTGTTATAATTTTTTTTTATTATGAATGAATAGGCATTTCTAACAATGTAATTAAAATTGTTCAGTTGAAGTGATTATAGCTCAATAGGTGAGGATGATAATGTGTTATGTCATTCATTAAGGTATAAATTTCTTTAGGTTTGATCTCCAAATAGCTTTGATAGAATGGATCTATTTAGTTGTGGTAGCTTAGTTGAAGGAAAAACTTTACATAGATATATACTTAATAGATTATAATCAACTATTTAAAACTAGATCTAATAAAATAAAAAGAGTTTGTAGAGGAAACTCTCCAAATTCTAAAATTTTAATGTATTTCTTATTATAAATTTAATATTTAATTTATTTTTTCATGTTTGATTTCTTGATATCTATAGATATCTATATTTATTATGCTTGAAAAATACTCATAATAGCCCTCAAAATTTTCATCATTTGTCAAATATAAAAATTGTGTCAAACTTTAGGATTTAATGGTTATATTTTTAAATAAATAAATAAATTTTACATTTTTTGACCAAGTTAGATTGGTTAGAAAATTAACTTTTATTTTTTCTAAAAAATTGCATTACAAATGAATAAAAAATAATTTATTTACAACAACAAAAAATTAAAAATTATGCATCATTTATGCTCATGTTTCCTTTAGTTATATACAAGGTTTGATGAAAAAATATTATTTACTTCAAATTAAGTTAGATGAAATGACACCTACTTTTTTTAGCAAATATTTTAATAGTTCCTCTTTAAAATATTTAATTTTCACCTAATTAAATTCAAGTTAATAAAAAATAGTATTCCATAAACAAAATCCATTTAAATTCTTCTAAAATGTTATTTCTACCTTCATTTTATGTTTTATAGATAATTCCATATATTTTTTATATTAAGTTACTTAAAAGTCTATTTTTTACCTATTTCATTTTCACTTAATAGTATTATTTGGCCCACCATAATATTTCACTCACCCTTATATAATTTTATTGAGCACTAAATTTTTATTTTCTATGTGTATTTAAACTTTGTCCTTTTATTTATGTCATATTTATTATGTTCTTCTACTCTCATTTTACCTTCTATATTATGTTTTATGATTAGATTTCCCCATTTTTGGGCATATCTCTTATGTTTGTTATGTGCTACCTTATATCTCTTATGTTACATGCATATTTCATTTAATTTAATATATTTATCTATATTATATTTTTATTTTATTTAACGCCTATGCTTTTATATCTCATATGTTTAGCTCTTGTACTTTTCTATGTGTCATGTTTTTGTTTACCTATTCTAAATCATGTTAGATTTCCTATATTCTCCTTGTGTAAATTCTATTTCTTCCTATGCACCATGTTTAATACTTATGTTGTCACATACTCTCATCTTCTATGACCCTTGATACTACCATGTGATTTACTATGTCATTGTAGTGTCAAAAAATGTTGTCGAGGACATTTTCACACTTGTTTGGGCTAGCCTTGCTGAACTGGGCCTAATGTTGCCTTGATTTAGTGTTGTAATGTGGTTGACACATTCACATTAGGTTTTGGGGCCTTGTAAACTAATGAATTTAATCGTATCTTGCTAAAGTGTTGTGAAGTGTTGTAACACACTTTCACACTTTTCTAAGGTTTAATTAATTAATTAATTACACCTAATAAACTTCTTTTTAACCTTAATCTTGCCTTATTTGAAGTGTTGTAAAGTGTTGTAACATACTTTCACACTTTTCTACCTGCTTTTCATTAATAATTTCACAAGCCTCATTTATTGCATATTTTTGAGGATAATCCTAAAAAAAAATCATTACCCAATCATAATTCAGGTGTTGCAAGCTTGAATGGCCTAGATTTAGTGATTTTGGACTCATTCACCACCTTGGGAAAATGAGTCTTGTTTGGCCCAAAATCAAAATTAATTCAAAATTTTGGCGGGATTTTATTCTCCTAAATATGATGTCATATTGTAGTGTTGTAATTTTGAGAATTCTTGCATAATTAAGTATAATACAAGTTTTTTTCATTCATTTTTCACCTAGAAAGTTGAATGAGCATCCTCATAGCAAAGTTTAGTTCACAAGAGCATTCAAGCATTCACAAGAGCATTCAAGAGTCTTCAAGGGCAGATTATCAAGCATTTTAGAGCAGCATTTAAGCATCAATCATCATGTCAAATATTTCATGCATCATGTTTGTCTTGGAGCTAACAATTGTGATGTAGGATTTCATGATTCAAGCAAGTGTTCAATTTAGGATCTATCACCTTCAAGCAAGAGTCAATATCTACATCAATTGGAGCCATCTCACACATGTTTGTAGCATCTTATTGATAGGGTTTGGTGAGTTGCAACATCATATTTTGTTCATTCATCATTCTTCATTCCTATTTTATTCTATTTCAAGGTTTGATTACCAAAATGGGGTTTGACCAAGGAAAACCCCTATCCACTAACCCAACAACATTTTTCCCTCTCCTTTGAGTGTTATTTGCAGGTCTAGGTTGCAGATTCCTAAGGAGCAAGATTGGAGAAAATTTGTCAAGTCATTCAAAGTTGTCATCAAGCATTGGAGAACACCTACAGGTTACAAATCAAGGTTTCAGATTCGAAAATCAATCAAGAAAGATAGAGTAGACAGAAAAGAGCAGAATCATACTTTGAAGCTTTAGAAAACCCTAACTGGACTGATTCACAACTTTTAGTGAATGATTCCTAGTTTCAATCAAAATTCATATTTTTGTAGATTCAGATACCCATTTGGCAGATTCCTATTCTCGCACAAAAACCTAGAATTAGGATTGATTCACCCAGCTTGGTGAATGAGTCCCACTCAACATTCAAAATTAATTTTTCTTGTGTTTCAGACCTCCTTCCAGCCATCTCTAGATTTCCAGGTTCACATATTCCTTTTTGTAGTTTTTTGTGTTGTTTCATTTGCATTTTTAGGTCATTTAGTGAAGGTTTGCATTGAATTAGGGTTTAATGTTGCATCTTGCATTTCATTTATCTTTCCAAGTTCTTACTTGGTTTTGATCCCCATATTAGCTTTTATTCAGCCCCTAGAATAACCTTCTTTCCAGATCTCTTTCTCCTTTACATTAGGATCTCAAGGGTTTGTTCTTGAGTGAAAGTTAGCGAAGATTGTCATTCTAGGTCCAAAAGCCTAGAAGAAGTAAAATAATTTTGAACCTTTCATTTTGGTGAACTTGCATAAATAGAACATCATAATTTTGATTTGGAGTGCATCATCATCCTAGATCTTGCTTGCATTAACATTGCATTAGGATTTTCATTAGTTAACTTGCATTCTAGGGTTTCTAATTTTACATTAGTGAAAGCTCATATAGATTGCATTTTTGCATCTAATTTCATTGAAAATAAAATAAATTTTGTATTTGCATCCAAGATACAGATCATAAAACATAAAAAGCATAAAATTTAACTAAAAATTTTGAAAAAAAATCTCATTGGAACTCATTCGCCACCTTGGGTGAATCAATCCTAGTGCAGATTTTGCACTAATTTTATGGCATTTAAAGCTTTGTTTCTAAGTTTCTATTTTTTTATTACCTTTCTATTTTAGTTTCCAAAATTTTTGTTATAAGCATTTCATTTTTCTTAGCTTACATTGCATTTGCATTCATCTTGCATTTAGTAGCCCTTGTATGAGTATTTGGTGTCCTATTGCTAATATTGTAGTGAGACAAAGTTTGAGACTCATGTCATCCCGCGATAGCACAATCGTTGTGGATCTTGGGTTGTCTAGCTCTTTCACTCCTAGTATCGACACTAGTACACTAGGAATGGATAATACCCTTAACAACTCTTTACCTTCAACTAGTGTGATGCAAGTTGAAACAAGGATTGATAATTTCTCACAAGAAAACATAATTCACATTCATGAAGACCTAGCAAACTTACAAAATCAAGTGCAAAATGATAACATTTCAACTACCGCAATACCCACTATAGACAACATTTACCGCATGCTTGAAAGTGAAGATGGACTTGACCTTGTGAAAAACATAGTTCAAATCTTTGGAAAACACCTCACCTCAACCACTAGTTGTCCTTTACCTAAAATAAATGTCACAAGCCAAGGAGGAACTCAAATTCCTCCTCACACAAGAATTGCCTCAATTCCTACCAATGTGAACCCTCAATTCATTGTATGTTGATGATATGTTAGTTTTAGTAATAGTAAGTATGTGATTTGTGACTTGAAGTCTCATATTTTAGCACACTTTGAGATGAATGACTTAGGGGTTTCTGGATATATTTTTGTTATGGATATTAGAAGAGATAGAGTGAACATAAATATTTTTGTTATGGATATTTCTCAAGTAGTGGGATTCCTTAGTTGTTTTATACCTAACATTGGATGAGTTCATTGGGATTTAGTTAAAGGTATATTTATATAATCTTGGGGTAAATTTGAGTATTGAATTTCTTATCATGATAAATCTATAGGTGATCAAAATTTAGTGGATATTCATATATTTATTAGTTCAACTTAGGTAGGTGATATTGACAATAGGAGATCCACTACTAGTTACATTTTCACTTTATTCAATAGTGCTATAAATTCAATGAGTAAGTGGTAGGCTATGATCATTTTTTCCACTATAGAAGCTAAGTACATGGGATCTACTCATTCTTGTAAATAAACCATGGAACTTAGGATACTGTGTTTATATATGGGAATGAGCCAAGGAACTAGTATAGCTCTATATGATAGTTAGAGTTTCACATTTCTAGAAAAAATACTTGACCTATCATGTAATGACAAATAATATTGGTGTCTAGTACCATTTATTTCATGAAAATTATGGTAAAATATGGTTGAGTGATGGTAGATAAATTTAACACTTTATAGAGTGCATTCATGAATATAGTGAGCGCATAAAATTTTAGGTGATGTGAGTTTGTGGGTCTATGAACTCCTATAAATTAGTTCATAAGGTTCGCACTCATTTTACTCTTAAAATTTTCTCAACAAGTGGGAAAATTCTAGGAAAGATATCTCAATCTTTCACTCCTAATGTTTGAGAATTAAAAAAGTAAATTTCATGGTACAAGTAAAAAACACAATTTTGGGTTATGGAGGGCATATTAGGCCCACAAAATTATTCCAAGTTGTTATGCATCAATTTCATAGATTCCTATGTCACATCTCATACATTGACTTATTTTGACCATTGACTTATTTTGATCATGACTTATTTTGACCATTGACTTAGTTTGACCATGACTTATTTAGATAATGTTTGACCATGACCTTATGAGATTTAATATACGAAGTATGATATGTGTTAAGATCAATGCTTTAATATAATTATTTTCTTTCAAGAATTATGAATGCATTCATATAAAATAGAAATGTTGAGTTAATTATTGTTTCTACAATGGTTACTAATACACTTTTGTTTTGCACGCCTGAGTGCATTTGAGTGGCAAGTGATAGAAGGCCAAGGAGATCGAAGGCCAAGAGTGTAATTGAGGAAAAGGAGGTTAGCTTCTCGACAGGGTAAAAGAGGAGAAACTCTCGGTTACGCACACACCACTTAAATCATGTAGTTGCAGTAGGTCATGTTCGTTTTTACAATGTGATTGCGTGAAAATGATTAGCATAGCGAATTTGAAATATGGTTTAATTAAATTATAAAAAATATGGCTTATTCTATTTTATTATTTCTCATTATATATTTGAGCAACAAAAGGATAAATCTATTTTTGTTAAAAGAAATGTATTTAAAAAATAAAAACAAATTAAATAAAAGAATAAATATAATACAAATCTGTTTTGCATAAATGAATTTTTAAAATTGCATAAAAGGGGATATAAATAATTTTGTTTTGGGATATATGGTTAATTTTTCCAAAAGAATGAAGAATGAACAGCCCGAGAGAGCATTGGGCTCTGGAAAATTCTGTCTCAAAACCAACAATTCGCTGGGCATGTGGCAATCCTTAGGAATTGCATGAGAATATCATCTGTCATCTGGAAATTTTATGCATGATCCTCAAAAAAGAGGAAGAGGCTTTAAGAAAGAGAAGAAGACTTTGATTGAATACATCGGAGAGCTCTGGAACGGAGGCAAAGGAGGTACTGTTGAACATCTGCAATTAGAACCAAATTTTGCCAGGTTCTCTTCATTGCTATGCCTTCTTTTAACTTTATTTTAAAAACTACAGTAAGGAATTGATTTATTCTCTGTTTTAGAGTACAAACGATTGAGAATTCCTTCCAATTTTGTTTTGAAATCTGGGTAATAGCTTACTACTCTGTGTTGCAATTATAGAATACACATTCCTTCTTCAAAATTAGGGTTTTCGTTCTGTGGCAAGTCTGCATTTTTCTCAAGTGTAATTACAATTATATGTCTCCATATCTGTTTTGTTTAAAAATTATGTCATCTAAATAAAAATCAAAATGTCTTGAGATAAATCCGAATGCAGTTTATACTGGGCAAATGTCTTTCTTTTTTTTGAGTTTTGAAATTGCTAAGGGATTAATTCCCTTGCCCTCCCATGGGAAGGTCATGGACTGTGGGAGGCTCGTGCCCTCCACAGGCCGCGGCCTGTGGAGAGGGTGCGAGCCCCTCACAGCCCGCCCCCTCCCCATGGGAGGGGCAAGGGCTTCCCCTAAGCCCTTTAGTCGCTCAATGCCAGTAAGGAAACCATGAAAAATACCCTGTTCTGTGTGCACGGCCAGTGAATTCGTTGCACAGATTTGAAAACAAGAATTTCTTACTTCAAATTATACACAGCTGAACATGAATTTCTTCATACACACACACACACACATATATATATATGTATGTATACATATACAAATTGACTGCACATACATACATATATATATATACCTATATATATATATACATATATAAATAGATACCCATGCATTATGTGCCAAATGCAAATTGAAGTAGGAAACTCATCAAGAAAATAGTATGAACTCTGTTGATTTTGTGCCAAATACAAATTGAAACAGGAAACTCTTTTCCAGAAAAGTAGCATGAATTCTATTGAATACATATACAAATATCTCTGAATTGTTAAACCTGAAGCAAGGACAAAAATGTCTTGAAAAGCCATGTAACAGAAAGTAGTATGAATTCTGTTGAATATATATAAATATCTTTGAATTTTTAAAACTGAAGCAAGGACAGAATTGTCTTGAAAAGCCATGTATCAGAAAGTAGTATGAATTCTGTTGAATATATACAAATATCTCTGAATTGTTAAACCTGAAACAAGAACAAAAATGTTTTTGAGACACCATGTAAACTAGAAAGTACCTTGAATATGTTAAAAGGAATACAACATGAAATGTGAATGAAAGATTATCTTTCAAACCTCAAAATTTCTGAATAAATTGCATTGTATTAGTATATTATTTTTACTCTGTAACCTGTATTGAAATAGGGAATTAAAACTGTGAGTCAGCTTGAGCTTGGTAAGAATAGAAATGCATATTGAAAACAGAAAACACTATTCTCACTATCAATTAGTGCACTGAAAATTATCAAGATATATATATATATGTTCTTCTTTAGAACAGAGTCTTTATCCAAATCAAAAGGGGACACTTACCAAAGAATAAATGACATCTTACAACTGAATTACAAAGAATGTTCTGAAAATTCACTTCTTTTAGAATTGATTGAATGATGGAAGCCTGTATGAAAATGTATAAAGTTTATGTTAAGTATTTATTTTTACTTCACTATGGTAACTTCCGGGACAGGGTGCCGAAGGTGGGCAAACAGAGACGGTAGTATTACCTTTTCTAATTCTACCAATTACTTGTATTATTTTGCTTGGCCAAGCACTGTACCATTGAAATAGATGGATTGTTTATTTTAAAAGCCTAGAAATTTATTTGAGTCTCTGCCACCTCCTATTGCAAGAAATGTGTTTATTTCATGTTAGAAATGCATATAGGCATCAGGCACGCACCAAGAGTGCCCTCCTGTTTTACCGTTTCGGGTTGCTAGGCTCCTTTATGCAGGGCCGGGGATTCCTTCGAGTTAGGAAGGGACCCGGGGAAGTCATGGACTTCGTGGTTGGGCGGAAAAGGCACCTGAATCACATTCTTGGCCCCAGCTCGCAAGAAGACCAAGGTGTCACGGCGGTTGGTGGTTCCAAGATTATTTGCTATTGATGTACTTATGTATCATTCAGACTTGGCTTGTGAAGCCCATTGTATATGTATATGCATTTTGACATTCTTGTTGAAACTTGAAATGAAAGTATGTTTTGAAAGTATTTAATGTAACATTGATTTCGGGAAGTTTAAGTTTTATAACTTAGCATAGAAAAGATGTTCTATTAGAAGGATTGATTCCTCCAAGTGAGGTTGAATATATGTATATGAGAAATTCATTGAAATACTTATGTTTTGATACATTACATTGATGTTATTATTTTATGAAATGCAATTTAAATTCTCTTTATTTCATTTGGAAGTGTTATGAGAAATGTTGAATTTTTGGAAACCTATTTATAATGATTTGAATAAATTTAGATTACTCTTCATTTCTCTTTAATACTATGTTAAATGGGTTGAAAATTACTCTTAATTTTCCAAGCGCTACATCTTGGTATCAGAGCAGCATGGTTCAACTCTAGGACCTATGCCTAACTATGTATGACGTTGTGTCTTAATCAGGGTGACCTAAAATGGAAAATAGAGTGTACCAATGAATTGGTGGATCTCGTGGAGGTCCCAATGATAAACTAGATCAGATTTTAGCCTTGCTGCAAAGCCAGGGGGCTAGAATTGAGGTATTAGAACAAGGGAGGAGAGATGGCCATCAAGGATTAAACGCAAATTAAACTGAAGGAGAAGCTAATATTGAACCACCTGGAAAGGAGGAAAAACTAAATAGGGTGGCTGAGGAGCTGGGAAAAGACCTAAAGAAGGTCGCTCCTCTGAAGTTTGATGGGAGAACCTTTGGAGATGGGGCAGAAGCTTGGGTTATAGAAATGGAGAGGTATTTCACCCTACGAAATCTATTAGATGAAACAAAAGCTGAATGGGGTTCATATCAGCTCACCGGTGAGGCCGCTACTTGGTGGGAAAATGAAAGGGCGGATAAGCAGTTTATGCATGGAAAGGTAACGTGGGATAAGTTCCTACAACTATTTAGGAAGAGGTGGTTACCCCAATCTCATTTTGATAAGAAGATGATAGAATTCCAGGTACTTGTACAGGGTGGTATGACAGTGACTCAATATTGGGAGAAATTCTCTCACTTGCTTAAGTACGCACCCCAATACCAGCATGATGAGAGATTTCGAGTCCGAAAATTTATTTGGGGCTTAGACCTCAAATTGGAAATGAAATAGATCTGCACAATCTAGCCACCATGGATGAAGTTTTTGATTTAGCAATCAAACAGGAACACAAGTTGCAACAAGCTGCTAACTATAGGAAGAGCAGGGAAGCCAAGTATGGCAATAAGAAATCACAAGGGAATCGCAATCAGGGTGGTCCGAGCAAACATGACAGTTAAGGGAATGAAAACATACAAATCAGAAATTTGAAGAGAGATGGTAGTCCTCAGGACCGCAATGAAGGAAGTAGGAACAATAACAACAAGGGAAACTACAATAAGAGGAATGATAACAACAGGAGAGATTTTTCTGACAAACCCAAGGCACCTCGTGCAGGATGTTATAATTGTGGTGGCAAGCATTACGCCAGTGTGTGCCCTCAGAGAAATAACAAGCAAAATAATAGAAATCAGCATCATATTCATGCAGCGGTTGACAATCGCCAGGTAGATTATCAAGAAACTCCCATCCAGTTATCGAGTAAATTATTTGGATGCCCTGTTTCTGTTCTGATTGATACAGGTGCTACTGATAGTTTTATAGACCCTCATCTTTTGACTAAAATATCAGTTAGACCAAGTTTTATGGCAAATTCTTGGAAAGTTCAGTATGGAAACCGGGTAGAGAAGAGGGTAGAGCAATGCATGTATTTCAGCAAACTTGAACTCCCTAACCTTCAGACGCAGGTGAACTTGTATGTTGCACCATTAGGGTCTTACGATGTGATATAGGGATAAATTGGCTCTCTAAACATAAAGCTCTTATAGATTGTGAAGAGATGTCAATTAAGTGTTTTGATGACCGAGGAAACCAAGTGGAGCTTTGTGGCATTAAAAAGACATTAGAGCTTAGGCAAGTATCCGCCATGCAGTTGAAAAAGGCAAGTCGGAAGGGATGCTCTATCTTTGCAATAAAAGTCAAGGACCTTGATGAGAAAGAATCCTCAATTAATGATCATCCCATTCTGAAAGAAATTGAGGATGTTTTTCCTACATAATTGACTGAGCTCCCGCCTAAGCGTGTGTTTGATTTTTCTATTGATCTGATTCCAAGAGCAGAACCTCAGTCTAAGGCTCCTTACAGGATGAATACAACAGAATTATTTGAGCTCAAGGCCCAACTAGAGGAATTACTGAAGCAAGGTCTTATTAGGCCAAGCGTGTCACCTTGGGGAGCACCCGTCATCTTCGTGAAAAAGAAGGATGGTACCTTGAGGTTGTGCATTGATTATAGAATGCTTAACAAGGTCACTATCAAGAATAAATATATGCTTCCTCGCATCAATGATTTGTTTGATCAGTTGAAAGATGCCAAGGTATTCTCAAAAATTGATTTAAGATCAGGATACCACCAGTTGAGACTGAAGGAAGAAGACATTCACAAAACTGCTTTCAGAACCAGGTATGGGCACTATGAGTTTACTGTGCTACCATTTGGGCTAAGTAATGCTCCTGCAGCTTTCATGAACCTGATGAATAGTGTCTTCCGAGATTGTTTGGATAATTTTGTCCTAATTTTTCTTGACGATATTTTGATCTATTCTAAGTCAGAGGAAGAACATGAGAAGCATTTGAGGATTGTGTTGCAGCGTCTAAGGGAACATAAGCTGTATGGAAAAATGTCTAAATGTACCTTCTTCCAATCCAAGTGCATTATTTAGGTCATGTGATCTCAGCGGAAGGGGTAAGAGTGGATCCGGAGAAGATTAAGGCAATTATGGATTGGCCGGCCCCGCAAAATGTCTCTGAAGTTCGAAGTTTCATGGGACTTGCAGGATACTATAGGAAGTTTGTTCAGGGGTTCTCGACAATCGCAGCTCCCATCACTGCACTACAGAAGAAGGAAAAGAAGTTTGAATGGAGCGATAAATGTGAGAAAGCTTTTCAGCTGCTTAAGGAGAAACTCACTACCGCACCCATCCTAGTTGTGCCAGATCCGAATGGCCATTTTACAGTTATTACTGATGCATCAGGAGAAGGGGTAGGTGCAGTTCTTATGCAAGAAGGACAAGTGGTAGCTTATGAGTCAAGGAAGTTAAAACAACATGAATTAAACTATGCGCCACATGACTTAGAATTGGCAGCCATAGTCCATGCTTTACAAATGTGGAGGCATTATCTCTTGGGAAAGCCTTTCGAACTTAAGACAGACCATGCAGGATTGAGATACATCTTCACTCAACCTAATCTCAATGCCCGACAAAGGCGATGGCTGGAATTCCTGAGTGAGTATGATTTTGGGATTGAATATATTAAAGGTAAGGAAAACAGAGTGGCTGATGCCCTGAGTAGAAGGAGACACCTTGCAGCCATGGTTACCATAAAATCAGATTTCAGGCAACAAGTAGTGCAATCCTCCTTTGGGGACGAACATTATGAAAAGGTACAAGCCCTTGGGGTAAATCCCTCCGATCATCGATATGAGGGTTATATGTTAGAATCAGATGGACTTTTGAGGTACCGGGGATGAATGTACATTCCTAGTTCTGCAAACTTGAGAGAGTTGGTGCTAGAAGAATTCCACAATGCACCATACTCAGGACATCCCGGTATTACAAAAATGATGGAAGGACTTAGGCCACTGTACTTCTGGCCAGGACTTAAAAGGGATATTACGTCCCATGTAACCTGATGCTTAGAGTGCCAGCAAGTCAAAGCTGAGCATGTACATCTGGCAGGACTCTTATATCCTCACAAGGTACCAGAGTATAAATGGCAGGTTATCACTATGGATTTTATACAGGGGCTACCAATGTCTAAAAACCAACATGATACCATCTTGGTTGTAGTAGATAAATTGACAAAGGTTGCCCATTTCATTCTGGGAAATCTCAAGGATGGATCAATGGTTTTAGCAAGAAAATTTGTCCAAGAAATCTTCCGGTTGCATGGCGTGCCAGAGACGATCATCTCAGATCGAGACACTCGAATGACTTCTAGGTTTTGGATTACATTAAACTCTTCCCTAGGAACCAAATTAAATTTCAGTTCCGCATATCATCCTCAGACTGATGGTCAGACAGAGAGGGTGAACCAGGTAGTAGAAGATCTCCTCCGCATGTACTGTATGGAGCAGCAATATAAGTGGGAGGAGTATTTTCCTTTGGTGGATTTTGCTTATAACAACTCCTACCATGCTTCTTTGGGCATGGCACCTTTTGAAGCCCTTTATGGACGTAAATGTCAGACACTATTAGTTGGGACAGAGTAGAAGACAGGGTGCTGATTGGCCCTGAGATGCTTAGAGAAATGGAAGACCAAATGAAAATCATTAAGGAAAAGTTGAAGCAGGCTGCGGATAGACAGAAAAGTCTAGTAGATAAGAACCAGAGTTTTAGACAGTTCTCTGCAGGAGATAAGGTCTTTTTAAGGGTTCGGCCGCATAAGAGTTCAATCTCTTTTGGCAAGAACTCTAAGTTGGCTCCTAGATTTGTTGGCCCTTTTGATGTTTTGGAGGTGGTGAATCCAGTTGCTTACAGGCTTGCTCTGCCACCAGCTCTATCCCGGATACATAACGTGTTTCATGTTTTAGTACTTAAGCCATACCATCCAGATATTGCTCATATCCTTGATTGGCGTGCATTGCAGGTCCAGGACCCAGGGGTGATACAGGTGGAACCCATCAGGATTCTGGAAGAGCGCAACGTTAAGTTGCGTAATAGAGACATTATGCAATACAGGGTCCAGTGGGACCAGTATTCGGTGGATAATGCCACCTGGGAGAATGCGGAGGATATAGACAGACTTTTTCCTCATTTGAGACCTTAGCATATTTATACTTTCTTTTATAGAGACTTACGAAGTACTGATATCTCAATTTTGTTATGTAATTTGCTTTTAGACATCGAGATGATGTCTCTTCTCAAGGGGGGAAGGATGTCACGTCTCATACATTGACTTATTTTGACCATTGACTTATTTTGATCATGACTTATTTTGACCATTGACTTAGTTTGACCATGACTTATTTAGATAATGTTTGACCATGACCTTATGAGATTTAATATATGAAGTATGATATGTGTTAAGATCAATGCTTTAATATAATTATTTTCTTCCAAGAATTATGAATGCATTCATATAAAATAGAAATGTTGAGTTAATTATTGTTTCTACAATGGTTATCAATACACTTTTGTTTTGCATGCCTGAGTGCATTTGAGTGGTAGGTGATCAAAGGCCAAGAGTGTGATTGAGGAAAAGGAGGTTAGCTTCTCGACAGGGTAAAAGAGGAGAAACTCTCGATTACGCACACACCACTTAAATCATATAGCTGCAGTAGGTCATGTTCATTTTTACAATGTGATTGCGTGAAAATGATTAGCATAGTGAATTTGAAATATGGTTTAATTAAATTATAAAAAATATGGCTTATTCTATTTTATTATTTCTCATTATATATTTGAGCAACAAAAGGATAAATCGGTTTTTGTTAAAAGAAATGTATTTAAAAAATAAAAACAAATTAAATAAAAGAATAAATATAATACAAATCTGTTTTGCATAAATGAATTTTTAAAATTGCATAAAAGGGGATATAAATAATTTTGTTTTGGGATATATGGTTAATTTTTCCAAAAGAATGAAGAATGAACAGCCCGAGAGAGCATTGGGCTCTGGAAAATTTTGTCTCAAAACCAACAATTCGCTGGGCATGTGGCAATCCTTAGGAATTGCATGAGAATATCATCTGTCATCTGGAAATTTTATGCATGATCCTCGAAAAAGAGGAAGAGGCTTTAAGAAAGAGAAGAAGACTTTGATTGAATACATCGGAGAGCTCTGGAACGGAGGCAAAGGAGGTACTGTTGAACATCTGCAATTAGAACCAAATTTTGCCAGGTTCTCTTCATTGCTATGCCTTCTTTTAACTTTATTTTAAAAACTGCAGTAAGGAATTGATTTATTCTCTGTTTTAGAGTACAAACGACTGAGAATTCCTTCCAATTTCATTTTGAAATCTGGGTAATAGCTTACTACTCTGTGTTGCAGTTATAGAATACACATTCCTTCTTCAGAATTAGGGTTTTCGTTCTGTGGCAAGTTTGCATTTTTCTCAAGTGTAATTACAATTATATGTCTCCATATCTATTTTGTTTAAAAATTCTATCATCTAAATAAAAATAAAAATGTCTTGAGATAAATCAGAATGTAGTTTATACTGGGCAAATGTCTTTCTTTTTTTTGAGTTTTGAAATTGCTAAGGGATTAATTCCCTTGCCCTCCCCATGGGAAGGTCGTGGACTGTGGGAGGCTTGTGCCATCCACAGGCCGCGGCCTGTGGAGAGGGCGCGAGCCCCTCACAGCCCGCCCCCTCCCCATGGGAGGGGCAAGGGCTTCCCCTGAGCCCTTTAGTCGCTCAATGCTAGTAAGGAAACCATGAAAAATACCCTGTTCTGTGTGCACGGCTAGTGAATTCGTTGCACAGATTTGAAAACCAGAATTTCTTACTTCGAATTATACACAGCTGAACATGAATTTCTTCATACACACACACACACACACACACACACACACACACACACATATATATATATATGTATACATTTACAAATTGACTGCACATACATACATATATATATATACCTATATATATATACATATATAAATAGATACCCATGCATTATGTGCCAAATGCAAATTGAAGCAGGAAACTCATATCCAGAAAATAGTATGAACTCTGTTGATTTTGTGCCAAATACAAATTGAAACAGGAAACTCTTTTCCAGAAAAGTAGCATGAATTCTGTTGAATACATATACAAATATCTCTGAATTGTTAAACCTGAAGCAAGGACAGAAATGTCTTGAAAAGCCATGTAACAGAAAGTAGTATGAATTCTGTTGAATATATATAAATATCTTTGAATTGTTAAATCTGAAGCAAGGACACAAACGTCTTGAAAAGCCATGTATCAGAAAGTAGTATGAATTATGTTGAATATATACAAATATCTCTGAATTGTTAAACCTGAAACAAGAACAGAAATGTTTTTGAGACACCATGTAAACTGGAAAGTACCTTGAATATGTTAAAAGGAATACAACATGAAATGTGAATGAAAGATTATCTTTCAAACCTCAGAATTTCTAAATAAATTGCATTGTATCAGTATATTATTTTTACTCTGTAACCTGTATTGAAATAGGGAATTAAAACTGTGAGTCAGCTTGAGCTTGGTAAGAATAGAAATGCATATTGAAAACATAAAACACTGTTCTTACTATCAATTAGTGCACTGAAAATTATCAAGATATATATATATATGTTCTTCTTTAGAATAGAGTCTTTATCCAAATCAAAAGGGGACACTTACCAAAGAATAAATGACATCTTACAACTGAATTACAAAGAATGTTCTAAAAATTCACTTCTTTTAGAATTGATTGAATGATGGAAGCCTGTATGAAAATGTATAAAGTTTCTGTTAAGTATTTATTTTTACTTCACTATGGTAACTTCCGGGACAGGGTGCCGAAGGTGGGCAAACAAAGACGGTAGTATTACCTTTTCTAATTCTACCAATTACTTGTATTATTTTGCTTGGCCAAACACTGCACCATTGAAATAGATGGATTGTTTATTTTAAAAGCCTAGAAATTTATTTGAGTCTCTGCCACCTCCTGTTGCAAGAAATGTGTTTATTTCATGTTAGAAATGCATATAGACATCAGGCACGCACCGAGAGTGCCCTCCTATTTTACCGTTTCGGGTTGCTAGGCTCCTTTATGCAGGGCCGGGGATTCCTTCGAGTTAGGAAGGGACCCGAGGAAGTCATGGACTTCGTGGTTGGGCGAAAAAGGCGCCTAAATCACATTCTTGGCCCCAGCTCGCAAGAAGACCAAGGTGTCACGACGGTTGGTGGTTCCAAGATTATTTGCTATTGATGTACTTATGTATCATTCAGACATGGCTTGTGAAGCCCATTGTATATGTATATGCATTTTGACATTCTTGTTGAAACTTGAAATGAAAGTATGTTTTGAAAGTATTTAATGTAACATTGATTTCGAGAAGTTTAAGTTTTATAACTTAGCATAGAAAAGATGTTCTATTAGAAGGATTGATTCCTCCAAGTGAGGTTGAATATATGTATATGAGAAATTCATTGAAATACTTATGTTTTGATACATTACATTGATGTTATTATTTTATGAAATGCAATTTAAATTCTCTTTATTTCATTTGGAAGTGTTATGAGAAATGTTGACTTTTTGGAAACCTATTTATAATGATTTGAATAAATTTAGATTACTCTTAATTTCTCTTTAATACTGCGTTAAATGGGTTGAGAATTACTCTTAATTTTCCGAGTGCTACATCTTATGACATATATCTCTTTGATATATACATTTTAAAAAAATAGGACACATCAACCCCTTGGACCAAAAATTATGGTCTTTACAAATTATACCTCCCACATTAAAAATGTGAAAATTCCTATGATACGTAAAAGAGCTATAAGAGGGAGTTATGTTATTGACCAAATTATGATGTGTTTCATGAAGCATAAAAAGATACATTTGAATAAGTACAATGGAGCCAAAATAGAGTGTTGAATTTGGTGAGTGGATTCTATTGAACTCATACAAGGTGAAAGGAGTATGTTAATTTTAGCCTATTAACTCGTCTTGGAACTTATTTTTTGGATTTCAAAGTAGTGATTTGGATGTCATATGTTGGGTTATTTTATCTCATGATTTCTTAATTTTCATTTGATGGTTTAACGTATAGCTTCTCCTATTTATTAAATACTTGAGATGGAGATTTTGATAATGTGTTTTGTAGGTACTATTATGCTGCTATAATCACTCCATATATTTTGTAGGTGATACTCTTGCAAGGGCTTAGACTCTGAAAGTATATTGTAAAATTTGATTACTAAATAATACATTGAGTTGCTTTGGAGTGTCGAGTTTTCCTCTCAAAATGGTTCTATCCATCTTAGTCATTATGTTATAGTATATTATTTTGTTGTGTATTTTTCCTTGTATCTAGAAATGTTTAGTTTATTTACATATAACTCCTCTCGTAGATTAGTGTAGGAAGTGTATTTTTACCTTTATTTAATTTCTAAAATAAATTCCAAGAATAGAGGGCCACGTAAATCCATGTATGAAAATGATGATCTACCCAAGGATAATAAGTGTACATTTTACAAGAGTATACAATAAGGATGTAAAACCATAATAATAATAATTAAATGATATAGAAATGAGGTAGAATCTATTGTAAGTAAGAAAATTAATTCTAAATTCTTGAATAATTATGTAAAATGTAAACCATAAGGAAAATGACCAAGGGATTAAGGTGGGTGAAAGATAGGATATATCATTAAGCACACCAAAACCTAACATAAAGAAGTATCAATGAAGAAAAAGAATCGACAAGGAATAATAGACCTAAAATAAAGTGTAAAATTAGCAAAGTTTAGATCTAAAAATCTACTAGTGATAATAAACCCTAGAAATAATGTTAGGATTAGGTATTTTACACCTTGCATTTTTGGAACATAACTATCTATTGAGAAGGGGATGAATCAGTAGATCAATTAAAACTAGTTCTTTAATACTTTTGAACCAATATAAAAGTATATGCAAAGAGATAAACACACATACACAAGAACATAACACTAGATATACATGGAAAACCCAATATGGGAAAAACAACAATGAGAATAGCTACTAAGATCTACTATTGCAATCTAGCCTCACAATCAAACCTCACTAGTTACAATGTTTAAGGGCACCAACCCTAAGAAGACACCAATCCCCTAATTTAAGAGCACCAAAGGAAACAACTACTCCCTAATCTAAGAACCAACTTAGTTTTCTAATGGCACCAACCAAATAGAATTACAATGAAAATATGTGGAGAAAAAACTCTAGATTACAACAAATTCAAATGAATCCAATTCTATGTTACAGACTTATTTTACAACTACTCAAAGTCAAACTCTACTTTTCTTTTCTACAAGCATGCTCTCTCTACTATTGTTGCAACTTAGCAACACATTACTCTGATCTTCTCTTCTCCCCTTTTTATGATCTATTTCACACCTCTGTTATTTTGAATGCATACCCTAGATGATGTTCTCTATAATTCAATCTAGGTCTTCTTCTCTTAGCATTCACTCATTCGTTCTACAACACAATACCATCTACTAGAATTTTTTACACATTTTCTTCACTGATAAGAATTCTCTTCCTCAATCCATGCACCATCAACCTAATTCATTGTATTTTCTATTTTTAGCAGATACCAAACCCTAGATTTGATTCGCATTAAATTCCTTTTCTTGCATGATTGAACTAAATCTGATTTTGTAGCTGACTCTTCTTTGATGTCATTGACCACACCTCTCAATCACTAATTAAAAATATAGTTGGAATGGTTTTAGAAATTAATACAATTCCTTATGTCAGTTTGTAGCTATTTCCATTATTTGCATTGCACTTTACTACATAGCCATTGGAAGAATGCAACTTTAAATTCTGGTTGTCGATCTTTTTGTTTTGCATCATGATTTGATTATTATTATTTAAACTCTCAACTTTAAAACATATGTGTTAGATCATATTCTCTTTAAGCCCATGTGTCATTGATTGCCATCGCATTGCTTTTGCTCAGTGAAACTTTGTTTGCGCTTGAATGAATGAAAATGCGATGCAAAGGGATTTTGTCATGCAATCATCATTTTCCACCTATTGACCTGGACATGTGTCAACAATCTTCTTCATCAATTTTTGGAACTTGAGCCTATCAATCCTTCTACGAAATAGAGAACATCATCTAATCTCAATCTTCATCATCCATCATTATATCTTTATCACAAGCCATAATCCTAGTGCATTTTACTTAGTTCCTATCAATTAACATTTGTGATGAAAAGAACCTTGGTGATGCAATCATATTCTACCACTTGGTAGCATTTCGCATATCACACCTTTACCCTTGTCAGAGTCATCTGAAATTGCAATAAAACTATTTCCATTAATTTCACCAAGATATAGTGCTAATGGTTGATCTTTTTGAGTAGAGGCCCGTAATCTTGGTCCCATTGCGATAGGTGTTGCATTTCCATGCTTCTGTGGACAATTGTTGGCATCATCTTCTGAGTAGCGTGAGCATGCGAGAGTTGCATGATCATTAAATTCTTAACCTCAACTGTTGATCTTCCTCTGAGCTCCTATCACATATCATAATAATTTTCCTAGGCACTTATGAAGACAAAACTATGATGCACAAAAAATATACAATATCCATCCAATCTATAAGCTTTGATGTGAATCATTGACTTTTCTTGAACAAAATATAAATTTCCAGACAGTTTAGGAAACTTTAATACTCCATAGACTCGATAATTTCTAGGGAGAAGGGGCTAGTTGCACAATGACTTGAAGAGCTTAAGTTATAACTTAAGCAACCTACAACTAGTATCTAGGCAACATCAAAATAGAAACTTTGTGAACACCATGGTTCTAAACACCTAGGGTTTTTCCTACTAAACCCTAATATGAGCAAAGGTCCCATAAATAATTATTTTTTGAGCTCCATCTTTAGTATCTGATCATGTGGATCACTCCATTGGAATGAGCTTGAAAAACCCATATCAAATCTTCCATTAGTTTTATCTGCAAACCACCAAAAATAGCCTTTATAACTTCATGACAACATTGCAACATTTTGAGAAACTTTGTAACAATTGTAAAACATGCTCTTGTCTCCATCATACTTCACCAACCAACCAAAGACTAATCTACTATCATCAATGAGATTTAGACTATCACTGATCTTCTCCTTTTTACATCAATCAAAAATATCCCAATTTGATATCACTCAAATATCCTTTTGACATCAATGACAATCATATTGCCAACAATCTATCCCTTTGTCATTGATGGAAAAACTAAATTCTTTACATATATTGATGACTCTATATAAATGCATGCACTGCTCATTCATTAGCATAGATTTTTTTGCACAAGCAACCATTCCCCCCCTTAAGCATATCTCCCCTTTGATAAACAAAGAGCGGTTGCAACTGTTCTCCCTATTTGACATCAATAAAAAAGGGACATTGTCTAGACACATTGTTGCTACTGATGTTCTCCCCCTTTGGCATACCATGCAAAGAGAAATAATGTGTCCAAAAAAAATTGCAACCATCAAGTCGTTAGAAATTTATAAAACCAATCATACCTTACTTGACTTCTCTCTTCTTCTAGGTCCATAAATGAAATTTCTATGATTCTCCTCTAGATCCATGCCCTATCACTAATAATTAGTGATGTGAGGTAGAAGTAGCCACTCCCAATTTATGTCTCAAATACTCAAATTTCTCTTGGGAAGAGGCTTGGTGAATATGTCAGCAACTTATTCCTTGGTTGATACATATTTCATACTAACTTCTTTATTTGCTACCTTTTCTCTTAGGAAGTGATACTTGATTGATATATGCTTGGTTCTAGAATGCATCACTAGATTCTTAGATATATTTATAGCACTTGAATTGTCACAAAGAATAGAGATAGATTCTTTGTACTCTACCTTGATTTCTTTTAGTTTTTTCTTCATTCACAACACTTGAGTATAACATGCTACTGCTGCCACATACTCTACTTCAGTTGTTGAAAGAGTAACTAACTCTTGCTTCTTCCTCGAAAATGAAACAAGTTTGTTTCCAAGGAAGAATGTACCACCACTTGTGCTTCTTATGTCATCCATACTTCCTGCCAATAAGCATTCGTATATGGTATCAAAGTGAAATCTACACCTTTGGGATACCACAGTCCATAGTCAATAGTACTCTTGATATATCTAAATATACTTTTCACTGCATTGACATGAAACTCTTTAGGAGCAGCTTGAAATCTTGCAACCATACATACTACTTGCATGATATTTGTTCTTGATGTAGTTAGGTATAATAAGCTACATATCATTGATCTATGCATGGTTTGATTTGCATTAGGGACTCATCTGTATTTCTCAACTTGCACCCAGTTATCATGGGGGTACCAACTAGTGTGCTAGATTTCATCCCAAATTTCTTGAGCATTTCCTTAGTATACTTGGTTTGAGATATAAATGTCCCTTCATCAGTTTGTGCTATTTATAGACCAAGGAAGAAAGATATTTCTCCAAGCATTGACATTTCGAATTCATTTTGCATTTGGACAACAAACTCTTTACACATTTTGTCATTGATGCCACCAAAATTATGTCATCTACATATGTAATAACAATTATCATATGCTCACATTTTGATTTGAAGTACAAATTGAAGTCTATACATCCCTTCTTGAATCCTTGTTGTTGAAGTATTGGTCTAATCTTAAATACCATGCTCTAGGTGCCTATTTTAGACCATATAAATCTTTCTTTAGTCTACAAACATACTCTTCTTCTGATGGTTGAAAACCTTTAGGTTGTTCTATGTAGACTTCCTCTTCTAGGTTTCCATTTAGGAAAGCAGAATTAACATATATTTGATAGAATTTGAATCCTTTATAAATAGAGAATGTTAGAAACATTCTTATGGCTTCAAATCTAGCAACAGGAGAAAATGTTTCTTCAAAATATATACCTTCAACTTGTGCATACCCTTTGCACACCAATCTTGCCTTATTTCTTATAACAGCTCCATCCTCATTGAGCTTGTTTCTAAAGACCCATTTAGTACCTATCACATTCTTGCTTTGGGGTTTTGGAACTAATTTCCAAGTTTTATTCTTCTTAATTTGACTCGGTTTTTCTTCCATTTCTTTTATCTAGCTCTCATCCTTGATGGCCTCAACATAGCTCTTGGGTTTTATTTGAGACATGAGAGCAAAATTTACTTGCTCTTTGTTCTTTGCAGCTCTTCTCCTTGTCTGAACTCCTTCATCTATATTGTCGATAATCTATTCTGTAGTATGACCCTTTTGAAAATATCTTACAGGTGCCTTTTCAATCTCTCCTTTAGGCTCTTCATCAACAACTTCCTCTCTATATTCTAATTCAACTTTATACATATCTCTTTCAGGTTTAATATGTTTCAAATCTTCATCAACCTAGAAATTGATACTCTACAATTTTGTGTAGCCTTTTGTTGGAGCATTTGTAGACTTTGCTTTGGGTGGAATATCCAAGAAATATTCCTTCATCACACCTTGAGTCAAAGCTTTCCAAATTTTCTTCTACTCTCCTCATATAGCATTTGCTACCAAACACATTGAAGTACTTAATAGATGCCAGTTTTCCATACAGCAATTCATAGGGATTTTTCTTATTTTTCACCCTTAATTTTACTCTATTCAGGATATATGTTGTTGTATGTACTACTCTCTAGTAAACATTAGGTAACTTAGCCTCATTAAGCATTTTTTTGGCCATCTCTTTTATTATCATGTCCTTTCTTTCAACTACTCCATTTTTCTATGGAGTCCTTGTTGTAGAGTAGAAAGTGTATTTTGATGTGAATTCTCCACCTCTATCAGATCTTAAGCATTTGATCCTTCTACCAATCTCCTTCTCAACCATAGCTCTAAATATTTTGAATCTTTCAAATGCCTATGACTTATCCTTCAAAAAGGTTACCCATGTCATTATTGAATAGTCATCTATTAGTAACATGAAGTACCTTTCTCCCTTTAATCATTTTGTCCTTGTGGGGCCACAAAGATCAATATGTACTAACTCCAAGGAATATGTAGTTGCATACTCTTTTGTTTGAAATCTAACCCTTGTTTGCTTTCCTTGTTGACACTCCTTGCAAGTGGTGTTTCCAAGATTTTTTATCTTTGGCATGTGCCTTACAAGTCTTTTTTAAATTACTTTTACCAAATTGTCAAAATTTACATGGACCATTCTCCTATGCCACAACCAAATCTCATCAAATTGTCTTATCAGACAGCTTTTACCATTCACTTCACTAAGATTATAAAGGTTGATTTCAGTTTGTTTCCCTTCGGCAACTAGTCTCCTTGATTTCCTTATCTTATATCCTTCAGCATTGAATGAAACTTTGTATTCATTTTCACACATTTGGCTGACACTTAGCAAATTATTAATCCTTCAATATAAAGGACATCACGTGTAGGCAATTTTCCATCTATGCTCAGAGTTCCTTTACCATGAATTTTTACTGTAGAGTTATCTCCCAAACTCACAGATCCTTCCTTGCATTTTCTGAGTTTGATAAATTTTCTCTTATCACTAGTCATGTGCTTAGAGCAGCCACTATCTATTACCCGTAAATTCTACTTTTTGGCATGGAGTGCATTTTGAGCTACCATAGATTGTGTAGACTTCTTTTCTTTCTCTTTTCACACTTCTTGGGTTTATTTTCTACCTTATCTTCCTTCTTTTCAGGGACTTGTGAACCTTTGTTTACTCTAGGGGGAATGCTTTTCTTTTCACTCTATACTTTTGGTCTTACAAGATTTTTTCTACATTTCCTAACTATGTGACCAAAATTATTGCAATTATAGCATGTTACATTTATATCTACCAAAGGAGAAAATGGATTTCTACTCACAAAATTTGTTCTCCTTGTAGGTACAACTCTACATTCACTATCCCTATGACCAAATTGATTATAAGTATAGAAATAATCATAGAAATATGATGTGTACCTAATCATGTGGAACTTCTTTGTGCAGGATGAGGAGGTCTTCTTTGGTTTGAATCCTTCAAATCTCTCAACCTAGTGAAATTGTCTGCATTAGCTCCCTTTATGTTCTTCTTCTCCAATTTTTCAAGGAAAGACTTGTTATTCTTCTTGTCTTCTACATTCTTCTTTTCTCCATCGTATTTATTCATCTTAGTAGTGATTTTATCATATTTTTCATTCTTAGTACCATGAAATTCTTCAACTTTAAAATTATCATATAAATTTGTAGATGCACTAGTAGTAGGACTCTTTCCTTTTTCAAAACCCACGCTAGATTTTTATTTTGAAGGATTTTTTGAGTTATTCAACCCATCAAGTATTTCAAAGCCACCTTTTAACTTCAAACCTCTGTCAATCTGTTCTTTAACCTTTTCTAAGTCCTTTCTCAGTGCCACTATTTCTACCTCCAACTTCATGCATACATCAGATTTAGACTATAGTTCATATTTGACTACATATTCTATCCTCTTGGATTCTTCAAATTGTGTCTTTAGTCTCACCACCATTTCATTAGATTCTTCAAGATTTAAATTAGTTAGCTTTTCAACTTCTTTTTGTGCAAGCTTCTTTAGTTTTTTTTCTCCTTTCTTAAGTTATCAATCTCATCTAGAGCGCAAATGAGTTCACCCTCTAGATCAACTTCTCCTTCCTCTTCTTCATCAAAAGCTTCAACTTCTCCATTTTCTTGGTCCATGAATAGAAATTCATCTCCCTCAACCACAAAGGCACAATCATGATCATCATTTGAACTATCACTAACATCAGATGAATCATTTTCTTCTTGTGTATACAGACTCTTCTTTTTCTTTGAAAAATTTTTCTTCTTGGGGAAGTAGTGTTTCTTATTTTTACTATACTCTTCTTTCTTAGAGTTATCCTTTCCATTATAGGGCCATTTAGCAGCAAAATGTCTTATCTTACCATAGTTAAAGCAGTTAAAGGGTAACTTACCTTTGTATTTTCCAGAGCCTTTTCTCAATCTTCTAACAAAGTTTGCTTATTCTTCATGTCACTCTCCTCAAATCTAGATGTAGATGCTTCTACCTTTTCCTTTTTGGTTGCTTTGAATGCATCTTCTCTCTTGGTATTTTTTGCATCTCCCATTCTCATCTCATAAGTAGTGAAGGTGGCATGCAACTCATTAACACTGAATTTATCCAGATCTCTTGCTTCTTCTATTGTATAATTTTTTTAGTCATACCTAGATGGTAAGGATCTTAGAACCTTTTTGACAATAATAAACTCTTTTACTTATTTTCCTAGGCCTTTGATTTCTTTAACTATTTCATCTACCTTAAGGAGGTAGTCAACAATCTTCTCTTCTTCACTCATCTTGAGGTCCTTTAAAATTTACCTTTGTAAGTTTGTGTCTTGGATTGCTTTACCTTATCATCACCTTCATAGATACTCTTCAGCTTGCCCCAAATCTCACTCGTTGTTTGACAAAGCATTACTTTGACAAACTTGAGTTAGATAATCCACAAAGAATAGCATTATTTTCCCTAGCATTATTCTCATTTTCTTTCTTATCAGTTAGATTAGTAAAGGGAGTAGCACGGATTGTATATCCTTTCACAACAAACATCCATACATCAAACCCTAAGGAAGATAAATATGCTTCCATTTTGATGCTCCAAAACACATAGTTTGATCCATCAAAGAGAGGTGCTTTATTTGAGGAGGAACCTTCTTGATTAGTGATCTTGTGTTCACTATCCAAGATCTACCCAAGTTGTTTAACCTTCTCCAAAGGAACCAAGGCTCTGATACCAATTTTTGGAACACAACTATCTACTGAGATGTGGGGGGTAAATCAGTAGATTAATTAAAACAAGTTCTTTAATAATTTTTAACCAATATAAAAGTATATGCAGAGAGATAAACACACATACACAAGCACATAACACCAAATATATGTGGAAAACCCAATATGGGAAAAACCACGGTGAGAATAGTTGCACTAGGATCTACTCTCCTAATCCAACCTCACAATAAAACCTCACTAGTTACAATGTTTAAGGGCACCAACCCTAAGGAGACACCAATCCCCTGATTTAAGAGCATCAAATCTAAAAAGGCACGTACTCCCTAATTTGAACACCAACTCAGTTTTCTGATGAAACCAACCAATCATAATTAGAATGAAAATATATGGAGAAACAACTCCAAATTAAAATTGATTCAAATGAATACAATTCTATGTTATAGACTTATTCTATAACTTCTCAAACTCTACTTTACTTTTCTACAAGCACACTCTCTTTGTTGTTGCTACAACTGAAAAACACATCACTCTACTCTTCTCTTCTCCCCTTTCTCTTCTTTATTTCACACCTCTGTTATTTTGAATGCATACCCTAGATAATATTCTCTATAATTCATCCTAGGTCTTCTTCTGTCAACATTCACTCATTCATTCTATAGTACAATACCATATGCTAAAATTCTTTACACCTTTTCCTCACTAATAAGACTTATCTTCCTCAAGCCATGCACCACCGACCTAATTCACTATATTTTCTATTTTTAGCAGATAGTAAACCCTATATTTGATTCACATTAAATTCCTTCTTTTTGTATTATTGAATTGAATCTAATGTTGTAGTTGGCTATGCTTTGATGTCGCTAACCATACCTCTCAATCACCAATTAAAAATATATTTGGAGTGGTTTCAACAATTAATTTAATTCCATGTGTCAATTTTTAGCTACTTCCACTGTTTGCGTTGTGTTTTATCACCTAGCCAAATTGGAAGAATGCAACTTTAAATTCTAATCGTCGATCTTTTTCTTTCGCACCATGATTGTTGATTATCATTTAAACTCTCAACTTTAAAACATGGCCATCAAATCAAATTCTCTTTAAACTTGTTCCATTGATTACCATTGCATTGCTTTTGCACTTAGTGCAACTTCATTTGTGCTTGAAGGAACAGAAATATGATGCAAAGAGATTCTATGATTCAATCATCATTTGCAACCTATTGACCTAGACACGTGTCAACAATCCTCTCCATTGTTTTTTGAAACTCGGGCCTACCAATCCTTCTACGAAATATTAGACACCATTTGATCTTGATCTTCATCATCCACTATTATATCTTCATCGCAATCCATAAACGTAGTGTATTTTACTTAGCACTTATCAATTAACATTCACGATACGAAGAACCTTGGTGATGCAATCACATTTTCCACTTGGAAACATTTCACACATCGTATCTTTACCCTAGTCAAATCCATCTAAAACTATGATGCAATGACCACTGTTGATTTAACCAAGATATAGTGTTGACCATTGATCTTCTAGAGCAAAAGAACCTAAGCTCGGTCCCATTGGGAAAGGTGTTGCATTTTTGTGCTTTCGTGGACAACTGTTGTCATCACCTTCTAAGCAGCATGAACGTGCAAGATCTGTGCAATCATTAAACACTTATCCTCAACCATTGATCTTCCTCTGAGCTCCTGTCGCATATCACAATTTTCCTATGCGCTTATGAAGACAAAAGTGTGATACAAAGAACATCTACAATAGCCATCTGATTTATAAGCTTTGATGTGCACTGTTGATCTAGCTTGAAGAAAATATTAACCGCCAGACTTAAAAAACTTTAGTACTCTGTAGAGATGATAATTACTAGGGAGAAGTGGTTGGTTGCACAGCAACCCAAAGAGCTTAAGTTATAACTTAAGTGACCTTCTACATTTGGTATCTAGTCAACATCAAAATAGAAGCTCTATGAACGTCATGACTAAACCCCTAGGTTTTTTCCTACTAAACCCTAATATGACCAAAGAGAATAATTCTTTTTTGAGCTCCATCTTTAACATCTGATCATGCATATCACTCCATTGGAATGAGCTCAAAAAACCCATATTATATTTTCATTGGATCCTTCAAACCATCTGATGCGCATCAACTTCGCGCCCAACGGCATTTGCTGCTGGCTTTACGCTTTCGGTACCAAAGGGTATGCTTCTCTCTCATCATACGCTGCCGAAAACCTAAAGCGATCTATTGTCATCAATGGCATTTCAAATATCAGCGATCCACCTGATTTTGGGGTCATTCTGACGTCTCAATTTAATATCCTTAGATATCGCTTTTGACATCAATGGCATTCTCATGTATCCAGCTTACATAACATTGGATTAATTTTAATTATGTAAAAATTAAATATTTATTATGGTGCATCCTTAGGAGATGTATTTTTCCATGTTAAATATTTATTTGGGACCACTTGTAAAGTTATATGTAACATTGGGTTAGATATTTTATGTGTGGATTGCACATAAAAAAATGTTTAATATTAAGAAACTAAGTACCAAAAAGTAAATGTGGGGTCAATGGTTTTGTGAACACATGGTTTTGAGTCACATGGTTTTACCTTACCACTTGTTTGTATTTTGTGAGCTTGAGTCTATAAAGCAAGAACATGTTTAGCGGTTGAGGTTGGTTGTTAGTGGCATTGTCTTGGTTTTCATTATATTGAGTCTTTTTTTTAGGAGTGCATAAATGAAGCTTGGCATGGGATGTTTGGATAGATGCTTGGACACATGGAGAATGCATTGGAGAGGATTGATGTTTAAAAATTGTTCATGAAGAATTTGTAATTGTATTGTAATGTTTCATTGCTAAATAATACATTGAGTGTTGATGTTTTTTAGGTTTTTTTTCCTTATATGGGGTTTTTCCCTATTTATATCTTGTGTTATTATGTTGTGATATGTCTTTGATATTTGATTATGGGTATTATGTAAGCTTGTATGCATTTTTTTCTCTCATGGGGTTATGTAGGAAATGGATTGATCATCCTATATGATTTTCCTAACAAATAAAACTAGGTCATGTAGAGAAAAATAAAATTTTAAATTAAGTGTGGTCTAGGATAAACAAAAATGATCCATACAAATAAGAATAAATTAACCTAGATCTTGAGTGGATGATAACTATAGCCTAAAGTATAATAAAATTAAGTCTTATTGTATGGAAATAAATTAAGATAATAAGTGTATTTATCTTTATGGCTAAAGAATGGTTTCCTTTGTTGAAAATTCTAGAATCCAACTCATATTTTTCTCTAAAAATGATGATTATTTGTTTAAATGTAAGTCATGAAAATTTGTGTCTATTGTATATCATGTCTATTATCATTTTTTGTATTTGGATATATTCCATAGTTTTCAAATCATTCTTTATGTGTGAATCTAACCCTACTCAATGTGTACTTATATTGTGCGGCTCACCTAGCTTGTCTTGATTTTTTTTACATCTCCTTTATTATATATAAAGACTAATGGTATTTAAAAATAACTCTGAGGGGTTCCATTATGTTCCTAGGGGATATTTTTCCCTAGATCATCACTTAAAGATATAAATAAAAGATTGAATACAACTGATTTTAGCCTTTAAAATGTTACAATGATGATTTTGTAGACTATATTTATGTTTAAGTAGTAAACTAGTGTGTTTCCTTTCATAAGTACAATTGGTATGTAAATAAATCGTATAATTTGAAGAGACAATAAAATGAATGCACTTGAACTCCTTTGTATATAAGCACGTAAAATCAAATTAACTTAGAGTTGAAAATAATCAATTACAATTAGCCGAAGTTTAAATTTATCTTTTAAAAGGAAGGGATCATTTCTACAAGCATAGAAATGACCCTAGGTAGACAATTGGTTAGACCTAGGTGCATTACAAATAAATTTACATAGTAGTATGGATACATACATAATAAATGAATAGTTTAGGTGAATATATCCAAATATGTGTACATGTAGATATAATGTTTGAATAAATGAAACAAGAATATGGGTAAGTGCAAGAATTTGGTTCCAAGAAGAGAGAAGTTTCAACTAAAAAATATCAACAAAAATGGGTACCCATTTAGGAACGAGATCTTGAGCCTTAGATCGGGATCTCATTCCTAAATGGGTACCCGGTCTAAAAAATTAAAATTTCAATCCACTTTTTGATTTGTTTTTAGGCTTGGGAAAGGTTTGGTAACCCAACCCTTAGCCTTTGACTTGCAACTAAAAAACAAAGGAAATGTCAAGAGAAATATTTAGCTTTGGCAATATAGTTGATGGGGTTTTTAACAGAATTAATTTTTGAAATTAAAACCCAATATAGATCATGATGTCTAGTTTTCAAATATGTAATTTAGTTTTTATGATTGGATTATGTTTTCTATCTTTTAATTAATTTCTAAACAGATTGGTCCATAAACTTGAAATGTTAGGTTTTTTTAGTTTTTTAATAAATTTTAATTTATTAAATTTTTTGTAAAAAAAATTATATGACATCAATCTGCAAACACTTCTTACACAATGAAAAAAATCAAAAAATGATTAGTTTAGATCAAATTATGGTATTCATATTAGTGTGAATAATTAATCTATTCATTATACTTAAATGTATGTAGGTTGATGAGGTTAGACAACATCTTGTCTAACCGAATGTGCGACCTTTTAGACCTTTAGAAGTTACCAACTTATTTGGGAAACCTCATGCACACACCTTTTGAGGTTGGAAAAATTCTCATCTCACCTCAAAGGTCACTCTAACACTTGGCACACAAGGTTGATGACTTGGTCATAGAGGTTGTTGGTTTGCACACTCCAAGTGTTCCTAAGGTTGACACCTATAGAACACTTCTTTACTCATTTGTGCCATATTATGGATCACTTGAGTCAACTAAATACAATCTATGTATTGTTGTTCATTGTGGTTGACGTTTATATCCTAGATCTCGTAATTCTAACATGACATTAAGTGGGGATGTTTGCAAGCCAATATGTGAATGATTTCATAGTATTTAGCTTGGAAATCGACCCCACCCCTAGGTGAATCGATCCTTGGAATTGAAGGCTCTCTACTGTGTGGGAAGGCGTTTTAATCTCTCGTGACATTAATCTCATTTGGAGGTCATGAAGCAATTTGCAGAAGGGTAGATTATTGCCTTGAGCTTTTGCAATCTGAGTTGGGGAATTTGAATTGCAGTCGCCCACATTATTTTGGCAGGCCACTTCATTCATCTGAGGCCATGATTAAGGACTTCTTTGGGGTCTTTATATCTGCGCAGGAAATAAATCTCGCCCCCAAGCTATTTGCGGGCCTCACACACCTTTTGCAGGCTACGCAAGGCATTTGGAGGCCACGCCAGATATCTGTCGTGGGGTTGAAAATAACTGTAGTCAACACTCATGCACTTTGAGGAAGTGATTTACAGTCTTCATGCACTTTGAGGTCATTGGCTTTTGAGCATCCTTTGCGTGTTGGAGTTTTCCTCTGATTGTGTGTGGGGTCAGAGTTTCTGTTAAGCCGCCCAATTTGCTCCATCGGCTCTCGGTCAATTCTCCGCTCTGCATGACAATTAGATTATCATTTAATGCACCCTCCACCCCTCAACAGCTCCCCACAAAATATCGCAGTCTCTTCATTAGGGTATTCAGATCTATATTTTATGTTATTAGTATCATAACATCCATACCAATATTTTATGTTAGGATACAAATGATAGATTTGTTGTACACTCTAAACCACTAGAGGTTTACTCATAGCTCTTTATTAGTTTTACAGTAAGGGGGAGAAGCATTTTTTTATTGTCATTGTTAAAAATTTGTAAGAGAAGACTTAATTTTTTTTATTTTGCAATGAGTTTTGTTAAGGGGGCTTTTGTTTCGTTTTAAAAACAAAAGAGGGATGTACAATTTTCACCATAGTTAAAAATTTGTAAAAGAGGAGTCAATTTTCTTTTTTTCAATGAATGTGACAAAAAGAAAGTATGTGGGGAAAAAAGCAATTTTTTTCCATAGTTAAAAATTTGCAAAAGAGGAAGTCAATTCTTTTTGCAGTGAGTCTGGTAAAGGGGGTCATTCCTTGAATAAGAGGGTTTAATTTTCTATTTTTTCTCTTTTATTGATGTTTGCAAGATATAACTTAATGGTGTATTCAAGTAATCTACCTCATGACAATAAACTTGTAAGAACTCAATGGCCAAAAGTCTGCAAACACACTCATATAAAGTGCCATAAAATTGAATGTGTGAAGGGAATTACGAAAATTTTGTGCATACACTAAATTATAAAGTATAATGGGGGGTTATACCATCACAAAATGGATTCTTGTGCTTCTCACCTCATGTGAGTGTGTCTTGGAACACAACTTTTACATCTCTACATTCTTTTCACACTCTCACTCTCAATTGTTTTGCTTATATTCTCTTAGCATTAAGAGGGGACTATGATGAGTTATGCTAATGCTTCTTTCAATGGAGTAGAATCTTGTTTTTGGGAGGCCTCATGAACCTTCTATTTTGATCTCTCGTATGGGAGATTAATTTAGTGGATCATTTTTTTGAGATTCTAGTACTCCTTATCATAGTATTATTTGTATTATCGACTTCACAAAGTTTGATAAATTTTGTGTACATTGGTTGAGTAGTGTTCACTCATACAGTGTTTTGTATCTCACATCATGATCTACATACTTGGAGATTTGTTGATTCCAGCAAACACTAGTTCATCTTTGACAGAGTTTACAACTTTGACATGCTTCAAAAATTCTTCATCATCATGTTCCTTCATCAAGGGACATATTTTCAAAAGGTCTTAAGTCCTTCGAATTATTTATTTTTAGAGTTTTGTTCCCATTGTGTTTTCTCCTTTACTCCACTTTATGAGAGAATGCATTGTGCATGGATATCTAACACGGCCTTTAGTTAGGACACATTTCTATCTATTTTCACTTTTGTGATCTCCTCAAGTATATCACTTAAGGGGGGGGCCGTTAGTGTGAATAATTAATCTATTCACTATACTTAAGTGTATTTAGGTTGATGAGGTTAGACATCTTGTCTAACCGAATGTGCAGCCTTTTAGACCCCTAGAGGTTACCAACTTATTTGGTAAACCTCATGCACACACCTTTTGAGGTTGGAAGACTTTCCATCTCACCTCAAAGGTCACTCAACACTTGGCACAAAAGGTTGATGACTTGTTCATAGAGGTTGTTGGTTTGCACACTCCAAGTGTTCCTAAGGTTGACACTTATAAGACACTTGTCTACTCATTTGTGCCACATTATGGGGCACTTATCAATCCACCTCATAGGTGGATTGCATCATCCTTTCCTATATATGTAAGGTTTTTTATTCATTGTAATTTGGGTTAACTAAATACAATCTATAGATTTTTTTTCATTGTGTTTGTCTCTTATCTCAGGTAGATCTCCTAATTCTAATAGTTTGTACATGTTGGTTTTCAAAATCAACAATTAGGGCCAATAAAAAATGTATTCAAAAAAATATTAAAAAAATATCCTCATCAATTTTAAATTTATTACATATCTTTCTCCAAAAGGAATTAAAAAAATAATTTTATTTAGGTGGGTGATCCCACATTAGTGGTTTACAATTTTTGGCCAAACTGGACACTGAAATAATTTTTTAACAAAATCTTCACTTTCAGGCACCTATAGCAGCTAAACTGTGAGAATTTGAAGATGATGCAAACTAGAGTTCGTGACATTTTGTCTTTAGATTCCTAAATATATTTTGAAATTTTGGAATTAGATTACATATTTTCCATCTCCTCAAAATTAGTTTTCAAAACAACATTTTAAAAGTGGCCTTTCGATGTATAATGCATAACTTTCATGAAGAAAAAACTCTAATTCTTTTGAATTTATATTTTGTAACTCAATACCCTGAGTCTTCCACTTAGTTGGTTTTATTGAATATTTTTATTTAATCAAGTTTGAGAGGTATTATTACTGAATTCAAACATAGATGCGTTATATAGCACAACTTTTTTTGTATGTATCAAAAATTCTTTTTTAGAAATGTTGGATCAAAGGACTTTCCATCTAGTGCACTCATATTTTTTAAAAAATTAAGTAATCTTCTATTTTCACGTCTGGAATAGAAGCTTGATTTGCCGGTAGAAATCACATGTTTAATAAAACAAAATCAAATGCATAATAAAACAAAACATATTAAAAATTATATTAGTTAGATGAAAACTTGTTCCAAGGACTGGAGGATTCAGTTAGGTGCAATGAAGTCTCATACATTTCATCTTCAAGTAGGAGCTCCGAGAATTACGAATTTTTTATTTTTTTATTATTCCACAAGATCCAAAAATTAGGGAAAGGAGGGTTCAAGTGAACTGAGCCTTCAGGAGTTTCTATTTGTTTTTTTGGCTGAGTTAGTCCATACATGCATTAAATGGGTTCATGTGAACAGTTAAACCGAACTTGGCATGGGGTCATTTTTTACAAGTTTTCCTTCCTCATTCAACTTGTAAACCACTTTTGTGGGTTTACCCAGGTCAAATTATGGTATCTGTACACACACATGATATGCTCCTAAAAAAAGTGACTTTTAAAAAGTGGTTTTTATACATGCATATTAAAAATTAATTTGTATCATCTAGGTATTGAAATAAATTATATATTTGGAAACTAAAGTCAAAATACTAAATTTCATATTACTAAACTTTTTTAAGATCCAATATGTAAGTGCTTCAACTTTTCAGTCAAAATGGACAAATTCTAAAAATCTAAAAAACACTTCTTGAACATTTTGTGTTTGTGGACCCAACTTCTTGCACATGCCCATATGTATATAGGGATAGACAAAAAATTGAGAGAATGGACCCAACTTGACGTGCAATATTACACCATTTATCAATATGTTTATCTATTAAGACATTCTCTCAAATTGAATCTAAAACTAAATAGGAAATGACATGAGTATACAAATTTCACTATTACAATTATATTAATTATATTATATTATATTATATTATATTATATTATATTATCTTATCTTTGTATAGATTTTAACTAGATGTATATAAAATAATTTATATTATATTAATCTCTAAAAACATTAAATAAACATATTTAAAATATATATACTAATTTATAATAAACTTTAAGAAATTAAAAATAAAATTTCAAAATGAAAACAATAAATGGTGAAAGGATTTTCAATTGACAAAAACTAATAGAAAAGTCATCAAATTTTAAAAATATATTAATACCTACAAATGAAACTAATAGAAATGAAATAAAAGAATTAAGGAAATAATGAATGGTAGCTTTTCAAAAAGTATAATTAAAAGTTATAAAAGAAAAATAAATATACTATATGAAATATCTCTTTAAGTAAACATAAAGTATAAAGAAAATAATACAAATAAAATAAAATAATATATACACATACATACATATATACACAATATATACATACGCATACGCATGCGCATATATATATATATATATATATATATATATATATATATATATATATATATATATATATATATATATATATATATATATATATATATATATATACGGTTTCACAAATTCATTGACAACAATTCACGTGGGAAAATTCACGGCCACCACAAATTCATCTCATGGAAAATTCACCATCAACAATTCACCGCCTAATTCATCTCATTGCATTAACATTTTTTTAATATATGTATATTTGCAATAGTACAATAATAGAGATGACTCATATTGTTGTATAATCAGTTTACTAGAATAAAATATAATATATTGAAAAATATTTTCATTTTTGTTATCATAAATCACACCATGAATTCATAGCGATGAATTGTTGGTGGTGAATTGTTGGCCGTGAATTTTCCAACGTGAATTATTGATGGTGAATTTTCCTAGAGCCATATATACATAAAATAACTCTAAGTAAATAAAATAATTTTGCATTTTTTTTTATCTATTTATTGTCTATGTGTGTGCCTAGAATAGTTTAAATAGATACTAAAATTTAATATCAATATAGAAAAATATAATAAACATTAAAGTATAAATTGTTGATTTGTATTCTTGTTATTTTGATTCCTCTATGTAAAATTTATACTTTTTATTGAAAAATATATATAAAAGAAATGAAGAGATATCATTCTCAAATCACTTATTTCATGCAAATCAGAAAATGATATCTCTTGATGTATCTTATACACTTTTTTAAAAGATAACTAGATACTAGTATTACTTACATATATACATTATTTTATAGATATATTTACTTATATAATATATATATGATGTATATGTGCACATAACACTAGTGTACTATTACTCTATATGTTTACTATTATACATGTAATTAATGTATATATTGTTTATTTCTTTTTTTAAAAATATATCAATATAGTCTTTAAGAGTAGATCGAATGGTCAACCCATTGAAAAATGTGTTTGATAGCCACATGTTTGATTCCCCTAGATTTAATCCAACATGGGTGGTGGGTTGCTCATTCAAAAGAGTTTATAGTGAGGTTTGTTAGACCCATAAATCTTAAATAAAAAATCCTCTTATCACAAATTAATATTAAAATAAATTAAAATAACTCTCAAAATCCAACATGGTTTCAAGGTGAAAATTATCTTTAACATTTGAAAGGATATATACTTTTTAATTATAAAGCCATGATTTTTTCTAATGTGCTTATATAGATTCAAGGGCAAGACAATAAAGTTGTACTTGAATTTGCTCACCACCAAGTGTTGTTGGATCATATAGGTAATGTCATTTATATTATTCCCAAGGTCCCTCTAACCCCTATTTCTAGTAGAAGGTGTTCCCCCTCTCATGGGTGTTGTTTACACCTGATTAGCTTGTGGTAATTAAGATGCTCATTCTTAGGCTTGTTCGCCTTTTGTAAGAAGAGATGTGCTAAACAAGGATGGGTGTGGCCTCCTAACCACCACTTAACTTTTTTCACATGACTAGTGGCCTTGGTGCAACCCCCTATACACTATAGTGCACCTAGTAAACTTCCCTCGTGAGACTAGACCTCGTGAGCTCTTGCTTGCAAGAGAATGCTTTAGCCAATCGAGCTAGGCCCTCTACTCCTTATTTTCATAAAATTTGATTTTATTTAAGTAATTATATATTTAAGACATGAAATAAATAATCTATTAAAATTATAGATAAATTAACATAAATATCTAAAAAATATCTATCTAATTTAAGTTATAAATTTAATATGAAGAGAAAACTATCTATCAACATCTTTTAGATAAATATACTATCTATCAACATCTTTTAGATAAATATACTATCCATCAATATCATTTAGATAAATTTATTTAAAATATATAGAATTAAAATTTTAAAAAAAAATCAAAATCATAAGAATGTTCTAGATCGTTCAAATCTATTAAAAAAATAAAAATAAAAAAAATAACCAATCTGAGACGTAAGTCATACCTAATTAGAAGACGCGGGAAACAAAAACGAGAAGCCTGTTAAATGATTTCATTACACGTGCTGTGGCTGTGAGCTCAAAATTTGAAGGATGATCCATCACGTTTGGCCTAACATGGAAATAAATTTAAATGTATGGTTGAGATATTACAGTCATGCCTATTATTAAGGTGTGTCAAATTCAACACTCCATTAATTCTGTATGGCTATCATTTAATGTTTCCGTGTTAATATGAAAAGTGACCCGAGAGGAACAGAACATTTGAACACAAAAGAAATCAACAACTCACGCCTCTCAAATTTATTAAGAAAATTTTGATCTAATCAAAATTTTCCTCCATGCCCTCCAAATCCAAATCTTGTACGAATTTAAGGCTTCACCTGCACTTGCCAATAGAGTTACTCGGGTGGGCCTTGAACTTTTGACGAATAATGGATGTAGAGAGTGTTAACAAGAATATATATAGATGGGGTGAAGATGAGGTGAAAGTCTCAAAGCTTATGCCCAGATATTTCAATAACCAGTTAAATCCAACAGCTCTTCATCTGCAGGGAAGGAGTACAAGGAATACACCATCTTCCTCATCTTCATGTGGGTCTGAACTAATAGATCTTGATCTTATGGAATTGGGTCGAGAGCAGTGCCTTTCTTCAGTGAGGGAGAAATACCTAGACTTGAAGGTGAGTAAATTAAATTATATAGCCATGAGTTTTAGGTTAATATGATATATCCACGTCCTGCAGTCAGTATGGGGATTTTATTGATCTACCATTGTATTCTTATAGTTCTGAAATATAGTATGATTCTTGTGGTGCAGACTGGAGAAGTTTATTACCTGAGTTCAGAAGAAGCAATTGAACGAAGCTCTGAGTTCTTTCCAATTAAGGAGAACTCAAACTTCAGCAGAAGCACTGAGTTCTTTCCAATTCAGGAGAACTCAAACTTCAGCTCTACTGAAGAAGAAGAAGAAGAAGGGGGAGTAGATCTTACGATGAGTTTATCTACCTCAAAAATTGTTAAATCTGGTATCAAGAATAATGATCATAGTGCTACAGAAGAAGAAGCTGAGTCTGCCATGAAGCTTGTTGGGTGCCACACATGTTTAATGTATTTCATGGTGTCTGGTCAAGATCTCAGGTGTCCAAAGTGCAAAGGTTCTTCACTGCTAGATTTTCTTGATAGAGATTAGTCTTCTGAACTATTCAATACAGAGTATTAGATTTTGTTTTTGCTTTCGCTATATTGATTATTTATCACCAGGGGGGGAGGTGTTAGGCAGACATGGCCAGAGTTCAAAGTATTTTATCATTTTATCTGTACAGATGAGTTTGAGCTTTGAATTGAATAAAATGTGAGCTTGATTTTTTGAATTGGATAAATTCAATGAGGGAGTCATTAACATATTGGTAATTGGTACCTGTGGTACTTTTGGAAGGTGGCCATTTCTTTCTCTTTCTGTTATTAAATAATTCAGTACAGCCCAATAAATCATAATGGTCATCTGTCAATTGTTTTCCTTTTGTATGAGAAGATAACTCTATTTATTACTATGAGGAATTGACTACCATTTCAATTTTAATGTGATGCATCAATCCTTCACCCTGATGTGAATGGTAAAAGAAAAATCTCAAAAGCTAGTATAGCGAATGCATGCATATGATCAGTAATTATTGTTGAATAGGTATTTAGAGGTTATTGAAAGAACACCTCCTTAATTACCAATGTTCAGTTTAAATGTGATTTTTTAATATAAAACTAAAATGAGTAAAAATATCAAAATGTTCTTCAGTAAATATGTTTCTTGCACTTTATTTTGTTATATTAAATGTGTTTTTTTAACTGTAGTAGATTTATTGATGAATTTGTTTTTAAATTTTACCAAAATTAATTGAACTTTTTATTATAATTTTTTTTATTATGAATTTATAAGCATTTCTAATAATGTAATTAAGATTGTTCAATTGAAGTGATTATAGCTCAATAGGTGAGGATGATAATGTGTTATGCATTCATTAAGGTATAAATTTATTTAGGTTTGATCCCCAAATAATTTTGATAGAATGGATCTATTTAGTTGTGGTAGCTTAGTTGAAGGAAAACCTTGACATAGATATATACTTACTCAATAGATTATAATCAACTATTTAAAACATAGATGTTGATATCTCTGTAACTTAGTTGTAGCCATAAAAAATGAAAAATATATTTCCAACTACCAAAATATGATTCTTGTAGTTAAGGGTTTGTATGGGGATCCCTCCATATACATACTTAAATAGTTTTTATAGCACATATATCATATTACCTATGAGAATAGAAATGTGTAAGAGAAAAGTGCATACCCTATCTTTTTATGTTTACCCTTATTATAAATAAATTTATATTATTCTTAAACTATTTTATTTTATATTTAATTTGATCTCAAAGTGTATCACCCCCATTTTCCCTCCTTCACCTTAACAAGAAGAATGCTCATTTCACTTAAGACGTGATCATGCAAATAAGACAAAATTAAACCATAACGAATATCATGCATGCCCAAATATGTCTAGGACCAAAAAAATTATCATTTTATGTCTACAAGTTTTTACTCATCATTATGTACTCCCTATTTGAAGTTATAAATCTCAACTCACTAATTGATAGGTTTGATTATTTTATCATTTAATTAGACAAATGAATCAATTATAATTAGTTTTTGTTTTCATATATTTTGATGAACAAGACTTTATTTAACACCACCTAAGGTTTTTCCCTACACATCCTTCCATTTTCTAATTTTCAAATATGATATTTCTCTAATGTGAATTAGATGAATTTACCAATAAGAGACTCATGAACACAATGGTAATTGGTGGGTGGTGGATTTGGAAGGATGGCCATTTTTTTCTCTTTGGTAGGTAGGGGATTTTGAAGGTTGGAAATTTTCTCTTAAGTTATTAAATAAGATCATTTGATGCACACCAATATCATAAAATTTATGTCATTGTTTTTCCTTTTTTATTCAAAGATAACCATATTTATTTCTCTCAAGGAATTCAACACCATTATAATTTTAATGTGATGCATCAATTTGTCGCCTAGTTTAAATATTAAAAGATAAAAATTGTAATGGTGAAAATTGTTGGAGTGATTAGGATAATCACTTGATAATTAATTATTAAGTCCCTTATTACTTTAGTTCACTTAAGCTAAACTTGGGAGTTCTTTTTTATTATTGAGTTTTAATTAAATATAGGACTAGTTGTCTCATTGCATGAGATCAAAACACTTGTCACTATCTATGCAATCCTCATCTAGGGTTTGCGTTTCCATGCTTTTATAAAGCTTGCACATTCAATTGTAATAATTAATTCAAGACTATTCAGGTCAATACATAGCGAATCAATGGTTATTTTGGATTCAATCATTTCTCTCTTCATTTCATAGCAAATCAATTGCTTTGATCCTTATTTTTGATATGATAATTGCTTGTAGGTGATTTCTAAGTGCTGCGGAGTTCAATCATCAACTTCAACATAGTATCAGAGCTCCAAATCTGTAGCTTCCTATCTAAATTATGAGATAGAAGGCCTTGAGGGGAAAATCGGCTCATCCTAGGGAAGAACGGGCATCACTATTGCATCCAGAATAATCAAAAACCCTAAAATCGCTTGCCATTTCATCATTTTTGGTGTAGTTGCAAAAAAGCAAAAAAAATAAGGGCACAAGATCCGAGGTGGATTTCATACAGACGCTCTACGGATCTATACCCCTGTCTATGAAAAATTTTGCGTAGGTACAAGGTTTACAAAAAAAAATTCTAGTTTTTTAAATGTTTTTCAGGTTTTTTCAAAAAAAATCCAATAAAAAAGTTGTAAAAAAGCAGAAAAAGCTTTCAAAAAAAATAAAAAAGTTTTTGAAAATTAGAAAAATTCAAAAAGGCAAAAAAGAGCCTATCAAGGCGCGAGGCGCATTACAAGGCTATAGGTCGGAGATCTGCCTAGCGAGGCCCATGCTGTGGTGGCCTTTGAAACACAATGCGTCAGCTTTATTAATCGACCAACACCCTCAAAGATCCACTATTTTCAGTTTTGAAAGCGGTGACCAGCAAAATCCAACAGCACCGACAAAAAATCTAGTCAATCGGTAGCCAACAAAATATTCCACCAAACCTCAGCATATTTCGATAGCCACAAGATTTCTCGACGATCAATTTTTTTTCGGCAAGGCAATTTTTTTGGTGAAAAGGAATATTCTGAGAATATTCTATGACGGCCACTCGGTCGTCAAATTTAATCCAATGGATTGCTAAATTCAACATGACATCATTAGCTATACGACCCTCAAGCCCCCTCCTAACCCTAGTTTGCATGTAAAGGAGCAATTTTTTCTTATCATCATAACTTGGGCATACGATGTCAAAATCAAGTAAATGAGATATCATCGAAAAGCTAGTTTTGAGTACTTTTTAGTAGTGTAAGTCTCACTATCATATTTTTCTACTATTTCTTGTTATATTCAGTCAAAGTCAAATATTTATTTTGTGCTTCTGAGCTTGAATAACTTTGTGCCTGTATCTCCAATTTTTGTGTTTCAATCAGCATTGGAAAGGTATTTCAGAGCTCTTCAAATCTATTCATGATTTTTTTCCATAATTTTCATCTAGTACATTTTATTTAGTATTTTTTGTTTTCACATTCTTCTTAATTACTTGGACGTCTTGGCACCTGGAAAGGATCTTTTTGTGTGAGATGACATCATTTGATCTACTTTATCAATACTGAGGTTATTAATCTTTGATTTTTTCATTTGAGTGAGTATCATGGGTTTTTTGTTCATCCTTATGTGATCAACTTGGATAAGGATAAATATGAGTCTTGTAAGAATGGCATCCTAACACATCTTGAGTGGCTTGATATTTTTCCTTATTTATATGGACTCATACCTACACTTGACACACCAAGGAGTTTATCAGCATGGGGCATCATTAGAAATTGTATTGTAGCCCGGGTTATATCTTCCATTGTTGATCTTGACACTATGTGTGTTGTATCGGACATTGAATGTCCCCACACACTTTGGACTCATCTTTGGGAGATCCATGGAGACCCTCATATCTCTCCATACCTAAAGGATCCTACTTCAGATTGTCTCATCCCTCTTGTAGATGCAAATTTCATACCCTTTGATGATGATACTTTAGAGGAGCTTGAGTACATCACAGGTCCTACATATTTTGATGGTTTAAAGACTTGTCTTCATGTTCCCACTCTTCAGATCGAGACTACATTATCATCTTTTGTTGTTCTTGATTAGTTTGACATTGCCATATCTTTGGCCCCTATTGGTTTAGTGTAGCAGGACATCCATCATCTTCCAGACATAGCTACTTGGGATTCATATCTTACAAACATATCATGTCCTTGTTTGTAGAGTCCTATATTATAGATCTACAAGATTACTTTGAGGACATTCATCTCCTCTTTTTTGATAGTCACAGCAATGCTATTGGCCCACCATCTTCATCACCTTTGCATCTTTTTCTACATCATTCTTCATAGGATCTTGGATTGATATCATCATCTTCTGACATGTAGACACATGAGCACTTTTCAGAGGCATTCATCATTTGGATTTGGATTTCAGAATCACCCATTCTTTTGGATTGGCTTCTCCAATCACCAGTGGATTTTTTTGTTCCTAAGGGTTGAAATATTGTTTGCAAGTAATGGATCATATTATGTTTTCAAATGTTCATCATTGGTACAGGAGCTACTTCTTTATGGGGTGGATTCATATCCTCTTTTTCTCTCTCCTATTGGAGGGACATATATTGTACTTGTGTGATGGAAGCAATCCTTGGGGGGTCACATTGAGTCCTCCTTCCATCCTTCTTTCACTAGTACAGTCATCTCTTTTTCTCTCTTTTGGAGAGGAGTTTTTCCCTTGTGGTTTTCTCCTTTCTCTAGTTATGAGAGATTTCATTTTATTTGTACATGGGTAGCTCATCAAGACTTATATTTGAGACCCATCCATGCATCCATCATTGCATTCTACATCAGGGTTTTATAGATGAACTCCCTAAGTTGATCTTAAGGGGGGGTGTTAGAGTAATCAAGATAATCACTTGATATTCATTAATTAATTATTAAGTCCCTTATTACTCTATTTCACTTAAGCTAAACTTAGGAGTGCTTTTTTATTATTAAGTTTGAATTAAATATAGAATAAGTTGTCTCATTGCATGAGATTAGAACACTTGTCACTATCTATGAAATCCTCATCTAGGGTTTGTTTTTGCATTCTTTTATAAAGCTTGCACATTCATTATAATCATTAAATCAAAACCATTTAGGTTAATACATAGTAAATCAGTTACTCTTCTAGATTCAATCTTTTCTCTCTTGGTTGCATACCAAATCAGTCGCTTTGATCTTTCTGTTGTGATAGCATAATTACTTACAGGTGATTTTTGGGTGTTGTGGAGTTCAATCATTAACTTCAACAAAAATTGCATACCCATTCCCTTTTCCCTTAATTTTGTAACCCGATTTCATTAGTATTGTTAATGCAATGATGAATATATAAGTGGTATATTTTGTTGCATGAATTTATCTCATGAAATCATCCAATAGAATGGCCTTGATCCTTCAATTCCTAGTCATCACCTTAGTTGATATCAATAGGTGTGGACTTGACCCCAACTATTTTTATAATCATGGATTTAAACCTTAAAAAAAAAAAAAAAATTAAGTCAAATTTTAACACCTTGCAAGCCTTTTCACTAGCAATTATGAACAAGCCAAGATCATCTATGTGTTCATTTTTGTAGTATATTGTTGTATTTAGAGATAGTCATTCATTGATTTGAGATAATATAGTGAAATAATAAAATAAAACAAAGGAATAATTGAAGAGAATCTATTATAGAGTATTTATGAGAGCATCATGGCAACATTATTACAGGATTGAATCGGCATATGTCACCATGGATCCATTATATGCTTTTTTATTATCTTGGATCCTTATTCCAAAGTAGTTGAATCAGTCCAACTAGAGGTCTTACTGAGGAGAACTTGACCCTCATGATTTAGTTGATTTACTATCTAGGTGTTTTCAAACAATGATGATCATTACTAAAATTTAGATATCAAAATATCATGTTGAGAAAATTTTAATAATCATTATTTCCAATTTATTTCAATAGTCATAGGTTTAGGTCTACACACAAGATGATGTATGCACTTACAAATCTAGACCAAAGTGAAACATAGTTAGTTGGAAAATTTTGAGATTCATAAGATGCAAGAATTATGAGGGTGTGATATTTCTATCTCAAATTTGGATTCCCTCTTAAATTTCCTAGGTATTATCTTGGATTGATTTAAAAGGGATCCCTAAAACTTTTAAAAGCCTTGAAAAATCATACATTTATCACTATCTTAAAAAAACTTCATCACTTTATCCTTTAAGATGAAATTTGTTTAAAACTAGATCTAATAAAATGAAAAGAGTTTGTAGAGGAAACTCTCCAAATTCTAAAATTTTAATGTATTCCTTATTATTATAAATTTAATACTTAATTTATTTTTTCATACATTATGTTTGAATTCTTGATATCTATAGATATCTATATTTATTATGTTTGAAAAATACTCATAATTTAGCCCTCAAAATATTCATCAAATTTTTCAAATATAAAAATTGTGTCAAACTCTAGGATTCAATGGTTATATTTTTTTTTAAATAGTTTTAAATTTTACATTTTTTGACCAAGTTAGATTGGTTAGAAAAATAACTTTTATTTTTTCTAAAAAATTGCATTACAAATGAATTAAAAAAAATGTATTTACAACAAAAGAAATTTTAAAATTATGCATCGTATATGCTCATGTTTCCTTTAGTTATATACAAGGTTTGATAAAAAAATATTATTTACTTCAAATTAGGTTGGATGGAATGACACCTAATTTTTTTAGCAAATATTTTAGCAGTTCCTCTTTGAAATATTTAATTTTCACCTAATTAAATTCAAGTTAATAAAATATAGTATTCCATAAATAAAATCCATTTTTCTAAAATGTTTTTTATTAGATAAGCAAGGAAGGGCCCTGACCCATACAAGATGGAAACAAACAAAGCCAAACAACATAGCAAAATAGACTAGCCCAACACAACCAATCAGAGAGAAACAGCAACCAACACAAGGCTAGTCAGAAACAACAAACTACCAAAAACTGTTCAAGGAACAGCTCTTGAACCAATCAAAGCCTCAGAAGGCAAGTTAAATGAAACCGTAACTTTCTTAAAAGAATGCTTCTTCTTTCTATGAACCGTCAAGTCCAAGGAGAATCAAAATTAGAAATTGAGAAATTTTGATCAGAGGGAGAAGACTCCCCTCTAGAGTAGCAAACAAGAGGAACAGTTGATACTTCAAGTGAAGCATCTGAAACCAAGCCTGAAACCGTAGGATTTACAGTTGTAATGCCATAAAAATGCATGGTTCTATGGAGTAAGAACCACCATTTCAGCCCACATCAATAGAGCTATTCTAATTAAAAGCAAAACCAGAAATGTAAATCTAAACTACAGAAAACAAATAATGCTTTTAAAAGAAATCAATCTCCATTGTCTCCCTATCACCAAGATCTTTGTTTATGCATTTGCTCTCAGATTTTATGAGCACAAAATGCAATAAAGAGGCTATGGTGAATGAGAAAATGCAATCCAAATGCAAAGATGATGTATGAATATGTAAATTTGTGAGGAAAGTTTGTGAGAGAGAAAATGAGAGGGAAATCGCACTTTAGATAGGAGTTCTTTGAGGATGGAGAGGGGTTGAAGATGAAATGTGGGATAAAAGATGTGAGAGAAGTAAATGCCATTATCCTACATTGATGGGTTAAATGTTATGCATGAGAGTGAACGTGATAAAGGGATATTAGATAAAAATGAACCTAAATGATTAAATATGAATAAAATGTTTTAAAGATGCTTTACTAAAATGCAATATTTCATGAACGATTTATGCAAATGATATGATTAATATGCAAGTTATGATAATTAGTTTATTATGAAATAATAATCAATGACTATGATAATTGATTTATTAATGGAGATGAATATGAAACAATTATGGATGATAATGATAATTGATTTAATATGGAAATGTTTTTTTATGAATTATTATGCAAATGGATTATGAATGATTATAATCTATTATGCAAACGGATATGAATGATAGTGCAAATGGACATGAACGTTAATGCAACAGATATTGAACGAGCATGAGATGATTCAATGATTTGATGAAATGCATGAATAGAAGAAAATATTGAATGAATTGATTAAGTAAATAGTAATATCTATTTAATCAATAGACGAATATCGTTACAATTGTGAGGACAAATTTGAGTGTCTACATTTTGCCCCTCTTTGAGACAATGCAACTTGTCGCGTTGTTTCAAAGAAAAAGATTGATCAACTGATATGCCCCAAAGATATCTTGGTAAGGATTATGATAAGAATGATATGCCCCCTCGAGAGATTGATCGAACAGATTGTAAGAAGATTAATCTCTCGATAGATGTCTAGAAAGTGATTAGATACCTGATATTGCGCAAGTGATAAAGCAGTGATGTACATTTTGATGAAAATGCACAGTTGATGGGCATAACTGAACAATTGGTGGAAATGATCAGTATAGCCAGGTTGATGAGCTGATGAAGCTGATTGAGCTGATTCAGCTGATTGAGAATGATGCTTACGCAAGACAAGGTGTTGCTATGATGTATTGACTGATAGGTTAAGGGGACATGAAATTTTGAGAAGTAGGTTGATTGATTTGAGATTTGATTGAAGAGACATATAACAATTGTATAAAGTAATCAATTGATTTCTCTGCGACAAGAAAGATGAAGAAAATGAAATGCAAGATGGAAGAGAATGAAGGTGATGAAGCCTCTTGTGCCTTTTAAGTGCTTTTATCATCATTGAGCTTATTATGTCACAAAATAGTATAAGCATCTAGATAACATGAACATCTAGACGACCTGAATACTATTTGCATTTTTATTTAGTAATGAAGTATAAGCATCTAGGTATAAGAACCTTAGATGACCTAAATACTTATTGCATGGAAGACACTATCAGACAAGGAATGCTCTCATCCACAGTAGACTCATAGGTCCTCGATGGTTTTAGGCAACCATGTCCTAAGACGAGTCATCCTATGAATAAGAAACAATCCATAGATAGAAAACAAGTGAACATGCCCCATCCTCGCCTCTCTAGTCCAAGACATTCTGGAGAAGCTAAAAGACATGTCACCAAAGATAAAATCATAAAACAATCAAAGATCAACAAACAAAAGCAGGGGTTACTTGCTTCCAATGTAGAACTTGATTCTTGACCTGAGTTATGCGGTTGGATTTATAAAAGATGGATTAAGATTCTTGTTATAGTTTATTCGATATTGTGCAATGTTGCTTGATTTATCAACTTACTTGCATGTTTTGTTTTGTTGAAGTTCAAAGTGAGTCTGAAAGTATCCCTTTATTTTTAGATTTTGATTTTTTGGGATTTTGGAATATTTGATTTTTAGAGGGATTTTTAGATATTTGATTTTTTGGATTTCTTTTCAGAGACATTTTTATGATTTTTTTGGATTATTTCCAAGACATTTTATGATTTTTTTGGATTATTTGGGACATATTATGATTTTTTGAATTATTGGGGACATTTTATGATTTTTTTTGAATTTTTAGGACATTTTATGATTTTTGGTGCACAAGAACATTTTTATGATTTTTTGAATTTTTTTAGGACGTGCCGCAGTTTTTTGAATTTTTAGGACGAGTTTTTAATTTTTTCGGGTGTTTTATGATTTTTTGAGATTTTTTAGGACATTTATGATTATTTTTAGCGTTTTTTTGAAGACATTTCTGATTTTTTTTATTTTATTTTCGGGACATTTTGCGAGGATTTTTACGAATTTTTCAAGACATTTGCATGATTTTTGAATTTTTCAAAGACATTTTATGATGAAAAATAGACAAGCAAATAGACAAAGAGGGTAGTTTCTCTGACCACGAGGTGCTCAGTATCTTAACCCATAGCTAAGGTTAAGGAGATGCCCCAGTGAGGGATAGGACCAACCTAGTATGCGTGGCGAAGCGAGCAAGCGAGGGGAATGTCGAACAATTCACAAGCCATGGTGAGTGTGAAAAGGTCATTATGAAGTGGAGGATGAATGAAAAGGGAATGAAAAGATCAAGTAGAGCTCCAAAGCAAAGAGGAGCAAAGCCTCTACACATGGCGCCGATTTCTCATTTTTCACCATGGTACTTGCTCAAGGCGCCACTGAAGTGGTTTTCACCATTGAACGAATGAATTTCTCTTTTTTTCTTTTTTTCTTTTTTCTAAAAATTTTTTCAGGACTTTTTTCCTTTTTTTTTGTATTTTTTTAGGACTTTGAAAGGAATTCCCTCTGAAGCATTTAGGTGTAAAACTTGCAAATGTGCATACTGTTGATGGGATCACTAAGCATTTCACCTTCCGAAGTAGATAACTGGTATGCCCCAGATCCATACACAGTAGTGATAATGTATGGACCCAAACAGTTAGGCTCAAATTTACCATTCTTTTCTCTGTCTTGTTGAGTGTGAGGATTTTCGTGAAGAACAAGATCCCCAACCTCAAATGTACGTGGTTTCACTTTCTAATTATAACTTCGACACATCCATTGCCGGTATGCTCTAAGATGATTGAAAGCAATTTGTCTTTGTTCATCTAACAGTTCCAACTCTTGCAAACGGGAAACTTGGTATTCTTCATCACTGATTTGATTGCACAAAGAGACACGCAAAGAGGGCAACTCGACCTCGATGGGAAAGATGGCTTCAGATCCATAGACAAGGGCATATGGGGTAGCACCTGTGGGAGTGCGAACACTCGTGCGATAAGCGCAGTCGGGATTCCCATTTAGATATGCAATCCGGGCGAGCTTCATTGATTGTCTTTTAAGAATTTTTGAGAATGGTTTATGAAGCCTCGGTAGCGATTACCTTGAGGATAGTAAGGTGTGGAAAAATGATCTTGTATATGGAATTTTTCACAAAGTTCGCAGACATCCTAATTTTTGAACGGACGACCATTATCTATGATGATGGATAGAGGAACGCCATAACGACAAATGATGTAGTTCAGTATGAAGGTGGCTATTTGTTTTCCAGTGATATGAGTGAGAGGAACAACTTCAATCCATTTCATGAAATAGTCAGTGGCAACAAGAATGAACTTATGACCATTAGATGAAAGTGGATGGATCTTGCCCACGAGATCGAGTCCCCACTAATAAAAGGGACATGGTGTAGCAAGAGACTGCAATTCTTATGTAGGAGCATGTATCAAGTCTGCATGTTTTTGACATTGCTTGCATTTTTTAACAAACTGATAAGCATCCTTTTCCATTGTAGGCCAATAATAACCCATACGCAAGAGTTTCTTGGCTAAGGTAGGACTGCTAGAATGTGCCCCACATATACCTTCATGTACTTCTTGTAAAGTAGTTTTGACCTCATCGTGCTCAAGACATCTAAGTAAAGAAATTAATGAGACCTCGTACGATTAAAGAATTATCATTTCAAGATCCGCACTTTAAGCGATGGATAAAGGGTTTACGAGATTTATTGGATAGGTTTGATGGCAAGGTGTTATCTCGAAGATAGGTATAAATATCCCCATACCATTGGGAATTAGGACCAACAATGAGACAAATCATTTCAGATTGTGGTATATTGTAAGTAGGTTCCAAAAGAGGTTCTACCAGGAACTCATAATAAGCGGCATTACTTGGCATTTCTACAAGTGAACCAATTTTTGCCATTGCATCAGCAGCTCTATTGTTATCTCGAGGAATCTGCTCAAAAGAGATTGATGTGAAATAGGCCTTGAAGTCATCCACCATTCTTTTGTAAGGAATCAATTTTTCATCTTTTATTTTATAGTCATAATTAACTTGTCTGATCACTAGCTGAGAGTCACCAAGAACATGCAACTCAAGGATATTCCATTCCTGCATAACTATCTGAACCCGAGGAAGAAGTAGAAATGCCTCTTATTCTGCCAATATTATTTGGTACACAGAGCGTATCTTATAAACTTTAGGTATACAATCCCTTGTAGATTGACAAAGAAGAATTGTTGCCGAGACACCTTGTGTGAAGGAGCCGTCAAAATATAAAGTCCAAAGATGTGTAGATTCCATGTTGAAGATTGATTCATTAGGGAAGTCTGTAATAAGAGGATGATTATCTATCACAGGAGCATCAACGAGTTGATCTATTATAGCTTGTCCTTTTATTGCTTTTCTTTCTATGTACTCAATATCAAACTCGCTAAGAATCATCACCCATTTAGCTAATTGTCTTGTGAGTGTTGCTTTGTTCAAGAGATACTTAAGAGGATCAATTTTTGCAATGAGCTTTGTCCGATGTGTAAGCATGTAATGTCACAACTTTTGTGATGCAAAAACTATGGCAAGGCATGCTCTTTCAATAGGACTATAATTGAGCTCATATCCCACTAGAGTGTGACTAATGTAATAGACTGCATGTTCCTTTCCTTCAGAGTCATGTTGTGCCAAAAGTGTCCCTAGTGCTGTGGTAGTTGTGGATATATAAAGAAGTAAAGGCTTGTCATCTATAGGAGGTACTAATACTGGCGGTGTCATTAGGTATTCTTTGATTTTTTGAAAAGCTTGTTCACACTTGTCATCCCATCTAAATAAAACATTCTTGTGTAACAAATGCTGAAAGGGTTGACATTTATTTGTGAGTTGCACTATAAAATGGTGGATAGACTGAAGTTTTCCCTATAATGATCGCAACTGACTGATATTCTTAGGTAGAGGAATTTCAAGTATAGCCTTTATTTTTGCAAGATTAGCTTCAACTCCTTTAGATGAGACAATGTATCCAAGGAGTTTCCTAGAGGTTACTCCGAAGGAACATTTCTTTGGATTCAATCGGACCTTGTATTGTTCTAATCTTATGAAAATTTTGTCCATGATCTCTAGATGTCCAGCTCTAGTGTGAGATTTTCCCAACAAATCATCTACATAGTCTTCCAAATAGGTATGCATCATGTCATGAAATATAGTGGTCATTACACGTTGGTATGTGGCTCCAACGTTCTTCAACCCAAAGGGCATGACATTCCAACAAAAGGTTCCCCAAGGACAAGTGAATGCTATCTTAATTTGATCTTCATGAGAAATTTTAATCTAATTATAGCTTGAGAAACCATCCATGAGGGATAACATTTTGTGCCCTGCTATCAAATCCACTATCATGTCAATGTTTGGAAGTGGGAAGTCATCCTTAAGACAAGCTTTGTTTAAATCTCTAAAATTTGTGCAAGCTCGGATGCCCCCATCAAGCTTTGAAACTGGTACTGAATTTTAAATCCAATCAACATAGTCAACTGGTCTGACAAATCCTACATCTAGCAACTTTTTTAATTTATCTTTTACCAATAGAGCAATGTGTGGGTGCATTTTTCTCAACTTTTGTTTTACAGGTTTTCCCCCCGATGGTAAAGACAAGTGATGCATTACTAGATCTAGATCAAGTCCTAGCATATCTGCATTGGACCATGCAAAGTTAACTTGTATTTTCTTGTAGAACTACATATGCTCTATTCTATCTTTAGGTGTTAATGATTCTACTAAATGAATTATCTTTAGTTTTTCTTTTGTGCCCAGATTTGTTGGTACTGTCTTCTCCACCAACATAGATGATTTTTCATGATATACTGCTAAGGGAAGTGTGTCAATCCCTCCATCCTCGGGCACCTCAGAGAGGTTTTCACCCTTGGATACGTCCTTTATTTTTGCTTTTGTCAGGTCTAATAGTGTCACAAAGCAGTTTTCACTAGAAGACCTATTTATATTTTCAATAATTTTGTGACAGAAAGGCTTGGCACTCGCCCCAAAATAAGTTGTACTATTGAGTTCTATGATGAATCCTGCTTTATGATCCTCAAGAGGTGTATCTTCTCGTGCTCCTAGAAATTTTATGATTGCCTCATCATTTTCAAATACATCCAGTTGTGGTGGTCCCTTCTGATCGAAATCAATGAGTTCAGGGTGAATCAAGGGTAAAGAATCATGACTCGAGTCAAGATTTTGAATGGATTCAAGGGTACAAATATTATGATTGGGTTTAGGGGTAGGGACACTATCATAGTAATAAATTTCAATGAATTCATCGATGGCACTTTCCTCATTTGTTTGTGTAGCATTAGAGGACTCTACTTCCTTACTTGAAGCACAAACAATACTCAAGGTCTTATCTTTTTGCACATCATATCCTAAACCAGGGACTTTTTGCATACAAGTAGGTTGTATTGGTTCCAAGATACCCTATTTCTATAAGCCAAGAGGACTTTTACCATCATATCCCATTTTTTTCATAATATCAGTCATATTTGCAGGAACATTTTTGATGTTGCTGTATATTTACATCCTTTTGTATAACCATTTTAGGGGAGATCGGCTTCTTCTGTTTCATTATAAAGGGCTCCCATTTTTTTGTGATTGATTTACAAAATCAACGTAGTATTGCATCGATGTAGTCTTTGGAGTCATTTTGTGGTTTTGCCATAGGTGTAGGGGGAGATAAAAGGTAAGGAACCAATGCAAAGAGCATGATTCAAAGGTATATTCTCCACTCCTTGTTCTTTACGTATTATTTTGATCTAGAGCATTGGATTTTGAGAAGATGCTGGGACTCGGGGATCAACATATATGCGAAGGAAATGCTTCATGATTACTTGGGATTATCATTTTACCATTTTAGGGCTTAGATTATAGCAATACATGAAAGGGTTTGGATCTCCTCGTATTGTGATTTCAACTTACCATTGTGGGAATTTAATGCACTAGTGGTATGTAGAAGGTATTGCTTTACATTGCGGCGGAATCCAGGTCTTCCAAGGGGATATTATAGGTCAATGGGATATCAAAGGCTTGGCAAACCACATCCGCTTCTATGAGGCAGGTGTATAATTGGTAGAATGGGTCCCTTTAGATGGCGTTCCTCTTCATCATATGCCTTATGGTAATCTTTTTGCTTGGATCATGCATTTTCGGGAGAACCGAATTTTGGCGATTAATTTTTTGGTACAAATAATGAAATACTCCTCGAATCCTATCAAAACCTGAACCCCAACATTATGGATGAAAGGACACTAATGTGTAAAGCTGCGTTAATAATAATGGTTCATCGAAGGGATGGATCATCATTTTCAGTAAAAGTGATAGTATGAGGAGAAGTGATGTGTCTCACCATAGCTTGGAATTGATCTACATGTAAGTTTGTAGGAACTGTAGTAGTAGCAAGCACTTCCTTCGAAGATAAGCATAACTTTCTAGGGGAGATGATAAGTAGCAGCAGTGCTTAGAAATTTGTGTGGGTTTCCCTAGAAGGTGCTCTATATGAGGTTGGCCTTCTGCGAAGAGGTGTAGCGAGGTTTGCATTAGGACGCTTTAAAAGAGATATGGGTACTGGCGAGTAGTAACCTTGCAATCAGGTTCTTTTCCTTCTATGATGAAAGTGTTGACATGATTATCGACCTCACTGATGTTATGTATGGTATAATCATACTTAGCAGTAGTATAGTTTACACCATCACCAGATTCAAGAGCCTTTCCTTTATCCTCGTCATGCTTAGGGAGAGGGTTTTTAAACACCTCACAATCAAAGTTACCAGAAGGAGTATGTCCATCAAACATTTATCTTCTTTATTTATTAATAAGGTCTTGTATTAAATGTAGTTTATTATAGCTATTTTTTCTTGTCGCTTTTGTGTCTATGATAGTCCCACAAAAGAAATTTGATCTTCATTCCACATGGGGGTTTGACTTGTTGAATTACTTATTCCCTTGATTTTGGTGTGTTATAATATTGGTTTCAGTTCTTTTTTAATCGATTCATTGATTGTCCCAATGAATTGGCGAATTTCCGTTTAGGAAACTTCTCTATTTTCTTTTCCTTTATCTGAAGATGGACCTTTGAGATTGTAAAAAGGTGATGATGTTTACGTTTTTTTTGCATCGAAAAATCCATCATTGACTACATTCTTGTTCTTAACCCAAAAAGGGGTCTTGTTGTTTGAATTCAATTTTTGATCTTTGTAATTATTAAGTTTAATAGTTCCATCATCAATGAGAGTTTGGTCAATTTGAAATCTGATTTCTATGGCTTCATCAAAGGAATCCAAGCATTTGAGGCAAAGTTTCCTTCCGATTTCTTTGTTCAAATTTTGACAAAAGAGGTCAACCAATTATTGATCAGGAATGGAATAATGCAATCATTTTGTTAAATGTCTCCATCTTTGTAAAAATGACACAAAAGATTCACCTTGTTTTTGTTTGGTGTTGAAAAGGTTTGTCATGGTCACTTTAAGGTCACAATTGAAACTATAATTGGAGACAAATCTATCAGCCAATTCTTGAAAAGATTTGATGGTCGAGGATAATCATGAAAACCATTCCATAGCCTCTCCTCCTAGACTGCGAGGAAATAATCTCATAAGGTATGCTTCATCAACTGCGAATTCCATGGGAGTGGCACAAAATTTTCTTAAGTGGTTCTTAGGATCTCCTTTTCCATTATATTTTTCAAGTTTTGGTATGTCCCAATGGTTAGGAAAAGGTGGCATTGGTATTCTTGGATTGAAGGGATACATACATATGTATTCAATGGAGAACTTGTGAGTCGATATTTTACTGTTCTTGAGAGTATCCAATTCTTGTCTTAAAGTTCTAAGCTCATCCAAAATAGGATCATTTGTAGGTGTAGGTTTTGATGTATTTGAAGATCACTTGTAACCAGGTTGTAGATAAAAGGGTCTATGATCTTTGATCCTACCATCGTTGTTTTTTTTGGGATTCTTAGATTCACTAGATTTAAGTTGGTCATTCATTTTGAGTAATGATATGTCAAAATCAGGAGGCATTTTGATTCCTTCATCAGCAAGTGCCTTGAAGTATTGTTGTGGGTTATGTTTGACCACCTTTGTAAGAAGTTTAGTGAACCTATTATCGTTAAGAGCTTCATTTATGGTGGATTGTGTTATTTCTTCACTATCGGTTTCACTTGTTTCACTAGTTGAAACACTAATGTGATCTTCCCCATCAAAGTCTTTTCCCCAAGGGTTGCCTTCTTCTTGAAACATTTTTGCTCTTGTTCTAGGGGTCATAGGTGATTCATTATGATTTTCAATCCAAGGTAATGTATGAGACCTAAGACTAGGATGCAAATGAAAAGGATATGATTCTAAGATGGGATATGAAAATGGTATGGTATGATATGACAAGCTAAGAATGCAAAAGCTAAAAGGCAACTCTAGGTCCAATGTTGTTTATGATGTAAAGGCTTTACTTGTGTTATGATGGATAGAAACAAGGACCAATAATCAAGAGAGGGTATGTAGGAGATGATGGACTCCAAAAGGATTTCCCTACTCAAGGATAATGGCATGTTTCCCTAACTCAAGGATGGTGAACCTCAAGTGATGCGGGTGATAGATAGCCAATACTTTGATTTCAAGACCTAGGAAGAGTAGCCTAAGTGCAAGCTAAAGGTTTTATTTGATCGATGATGAATATGCAAAGGGATAAATTCATAGAACATGCAAAGGTTAGGTGAGATGGTCTTGATATGAAAAAGGGGTTGAACATGAAATAACTAGGTGGAATGATATATGTATGCAAGGACTATGTAATGTGACCTATGTATGCAAGAACTAGGATGAAAGGGATATGAATATGTAAGGACCATGAATATGTAATGACTAGGTGGAATGCAAGGATTGAAAGATCAAAACTGAAGGATGATGACCCCAAGACATCTAAGTGATAGGTTCACGTGGGATGTTTGTGTTGTTGGACCTTTTAAGGTTTGAAAAGTTTGAGATATTGCAATTTTCTCGATGTGATGTTTGTTTGAGGTTGATTGTTTGTGTTCAGATTTGTGAATTATGTGGTAGATCTTGTTGCCCGAAAATCACAGAAACTTGACAAAGCATGATATTTTGGTGTATGCAAGCATACATGAGACAAGCACAATCCCTAATAGAGCCCAAGGGTTTGCTAGCGATACTTATTGCTTGATATACTCAGTTGAATTTCATAACCTTTCCTTCTTAGGCCCGAGGATGGCGAGAATTTTACAGTGGCATTGAAACCCTCCACGGCTCATTAATGTCACATTTGAGCACGCAGCCAGTTCTTAGGTCATCACTTACCAAGAACTACTATCTCTACCAAAGGGAGTGGTGGTAATTATCACCGGGCGTAATCTTGTACCGCACTATACCAAGCAATGGCTGAAAATGGTTGGCTTTTAAAACAATAGGTGTTTAGTTAGGGCATCCGTTTGAGTGGCCACACATGGGGTGAGAGATTAATCACCAATTAGGTGGCACTCTAGCCTGAAGAGGTTACACTCAATAGGGTTTATGGGAGTACTACTCTGTCTGTGTGACACATCCGCACTCGTGGTACTTGAACTTTCACTCGGCACCCATTTTATATCCGGTACGGAAGTAGCAAGCGGCTTTAGCACATTACCCGTCCGAGTAGATCCCTTAAAAGATGAGTACTTTTTCCCTTAAGAGCGAAGCTCGACACAGAAATAATAACCGTTTCTCTTACACCCAGGATCGCTCGAAAGTGCAAGGGGAAAGGATACTTCGATTATTAAGTCGTGAAGGTGACAAAAAAATAAGGTGGGTCTGGTTTTCTGATCACCTAGTTTTCACAAGGTGAGAGCATAATCACCTACCACCTTCAAGCATAGTCAAACAGAATCAAGCACATGTTCATTTTAATGCACCAAAAGAAGTGTTTTATAATCTAAAAGACAATTGGTTTCAAAATCATGTCTTCGACGAACGTCCTGCATCAAAATCTCATTAGTAGTTTTATGCCTCCTTTCTTTGACAAGTGTATGTTTTGATTTTCAATTCTTTGTCAAACGAACCTACAAGAAAAACAAACTAAAATTAGACCTAAAATCCAAACAAAGCTAAAACAGAAAACATCCTTTAATCTAATTAATCAAAATCTAAACTAATTAAAACTAAATGTTAAAATTAAATCTTAAAACTAAAAAAAAACGTAATTCTAAAATTAAATTAATCTAAAACTAAATTAGAATTAATCTAAAAACTAGCTCAAAATTATTCTAAAAACTAGATTAATCTAAAAAACTAAATTAATCTAAAAACTAAATTAAAAACTAAATTAAAATTAAATTATAAATTAATCTTAAGTCTAATTTAATCTAAAAAGACTAAATGAAAAACTAAATTAAAATTAATCTAAATTAACAACTAAATGAAGATTAATCTAAAAACTAAATTAAAGTTAATCTAAAACTAAATTAAAATTAATCTAAACGAATAAAAAAAAGCTTAATCTAAAACTAAATTAAAATTAATCTAAACTGGGGTTGGGGCCCTAGCTCGGTTGGCTAAATCTTTCCTATTGCAGGAGGTTGGTCACGAGGTCTAGTCTCCCCCACCCTCGTGGTACCGGAGGGCGTGTTGCGCCAGCGCCGTCGGTCATGTTAAAAATTTTACCAGGTGCACTGCAGTTTATATGGGGTCGTGCTACCTGATTCCTACAGTCTAAAAAAAAAAAAAAATTAATCTAAACTAATAAAAAAAACTTAATCTAAAACTAATTTAAAAACTAAATGATACTAGACTAAAATTAAAAAGACTAAACTAAATTCACACTAACAAACGTATCTTAAAGTGTATGTTTTCTTTTTTTTTTAAAAGGTATGTTAAAATGCTAAAAGGTTAAAGACTAGACTAAGTAGCCGAAATGTCTCATTAAAAAGCTAAAATAAATCAAACAAAGTCTAAAAACGTGGAAGCACAGACCGATATTATTCTAATGGATGCATGGACATTTTCAAACAAAAAGCCTCAAAATAATCAATGCATGGATAGAGCATAGGAACCGTTTGACAGAATGTTTCAAAATAGGCACCGCCCCATACAGAATCCTTTGTCTAAATGCCTCAAAATAGACGTTGTGAATGCATGGCACATGAACGTTTGACAGAGCTTCAGAATAGACGACGCCTCATAGAAGGTAATGATTATGAGGATTTGAGATATCTCAAGCACCCACCGTTTAGCTGCCACGCAGGATATGCCAAAAATAGTTTTTATGAAAAGACTTTAGAAACTTTCAAGCGCCTGCTATCAGTATTCTTCTAGCAAAGCAAACAAAGGCTTCTTTGTTTTTCAAACTTTAGGGAATTCTGTGTTCCTTGAATACAGTGAAGCATTGGTTTAGGCAGAATCTATCACCAAGTGAAATGCTCAAAAATCCCATTTAATGTGATCTCATGGAACACAAAAATTGCAGGATAAGCACAATATGGATTCTTTGAAAAGACGTTAGAGCCTTTCAAGCATATGAAAAGGCAGCGCACCGAATGGATTTGTTGGAAAGGCTTTAAAAAAGATTTTAAGCAAATGCAGGGGCAGGTAGGTGGCGCGACTGGAGGATATGCAGAGAATAGATTTGCAGCTTAAGAAAATTTCAAAAGAAAATGCAAAAACGTGATTTTCTGGAATGCAATGATGGTAGAATCAACTTAAGATAAGTCACCATTAAAAATAATCAACATCGGATATCATTGGATCACCATCATCCTGCAAAAGGCAAACAACAGAAAGAACCTTATTGTGCATGAGAATAGCGCATCCTTATAATCATAAAATGGTGAAGAAATATGCTTGGTAAATGAAATGTGTGCCAGAATGCTTCACAGAAATGCAGTGAAGAAATCTAATCAAAGAAGCCATAAATGACCTTTCATAGCATAATTGCATTAAAAATATTGATAGATGTGAAATAGTGACGATTCAAATCATAAGCAATAAACATTCAAAAACCATATTCATCTCCCTGTCAAACAGATTTTATGCAGAAATGATATTCATCTGTATTGCTCTTATAAGCAAAAGAGATGCCTGATAAAAGAAACCGATTATTTGCATGATAAAAGAAATAGAAAACTGCTTCACGTCAGGTTCACCATTTTGTAATGCCATAAAAATGCATGGTTCTATGGAGTAAGAACCACCATTTCAGCCCACATCAATAGAGCTATTCTAATTAAAAGCAAAACTAGAAATGTAAATCTAAACTACAGAAAACAAATAATGCTTTTAAAAGAAATCAATCTCCATTGTCTCCCTATCACCAAGGTCTTTGTTTATGCATTTGCTCTCAGATTTTATGAGCACAAAATGCAATAAAGAGGCTATGGTGAATGAGAAAATGCAATCCAAATGAAAAGATGATGTATGAATATGTAAATTTGTGAGGAAAGTTCGTGAGAGAGAAAATGAGAGGGAAATCCCACTTTAAATAGGAGTTCTTTGACGATGGAGAGGGGTTGAAGATGAAATGTGGGATAAAAGATGTGAGAGAAGTAAATGTCATTATCCCACATTGATGGGTTAAATGTTATGCATGAGAGTGAACGTGATAAAGGGATATTAGATTAAAATGAACCTAAATGATTAAATATGAATAAAATGTTTTAAAGATGCTTTACTAAAATGCAATATTTCATGAACGATTTATGCAAATGATATGATTAATATGCAAGTTATGATAATTATTTTATTATGAAATAATAATCAATGACTATGATAATTGATTTATTAATGGAGATGAATATAAAACAATTATGGATGATAATGATAATTGATTTAATATGGAAATGATTTCTTATGAATTATTATACAAATGGATTATGAATGATTATAATTTATTATGCAAACGGATATGAATGATAGTGCAAATGGGCATGAACGTTAATGCAACAGATATTGAACGAGCATGAGATGGTTCAATGATTTGATGAAATGCATGAATAGAAGAAAATATTGAATGAATTGATTAAGTAAATAGTAATATCTATTTAATCAACAGACGAATATCATTACAATTGTGAGGACAAATTTGAGTGTCTACAACAGCATCATTTTCCAAAACAGGGGCAGCAGGAGAAGCAGTATTAACAGCATTAGGAACAACCATAACAAGAGATCACCTCGCAGTATCCATAGTAAGAGCTGCAACATCCACCATAACCGATTCATGTGACACAGAAAGAACCTACAAAGGAGAGTTTGTAGGGGCAACAATAGTATCATTAATATTTTTTTCTCATAGAAGGAGAAGGAGGCCTTGAGTCTTCATCAGAAGAAGCAGAATAGCAGCAGGGTGTACTATTAAGTGCTCACATAATGAATTCTTCCACCAAGTAGAAGAGGAAATAGTGTGGGAGCCACGAGAACAGTCACGGGCCAAGTGACCAACAACAAAACAACATCAACAGCAAAATGGAAGACCCTCATAATCCACCATTTGAGACCATGACCAATCATTAACCTGCAAAAATACCTTACCAGGTAGAGCCTTCAAAAGATCAACCTCCACCATGATCCTAGCAAAGGATGTATGAGTAAAATTCTTGGAAGCCTTATCCACTCCCAAGAATCTACCTATAGCATTACCAATTCCCTCATAGGTAAAGGAGCACCAAAACTGTAAGGGAAGATAAGGCAATCTTACCCAAACAGGCATTACATCTAAGGGTTCATTTAGAGGATTAAAATAATAAACCCAAGGTCTAATGAAGAGGGGATGAGAGTCCCAAACCCACAAGCCAAAGTCCAGAATTGCCTGTCTATCTTCAGGAGAGTTGAAACCCACAACAAAAAAAACCCTTCATTTTATGTTTTAAAGATAATTCCATATATTTTTTATATTAAGTTACTTAAGTCTATTTTTTACCAATTTCATTTTCACTTAATAGTATTATTTGGCCCACCATAATATTTCACTCACCCTTATATAATTTTATTGAGCACTAAATTTTTTATTTTCTATGTGTATTTAAACTTTGTCCTTTTATTTATGTCATATTTATTATGTTTCTTATATTCTCATTTTACCTTCTGTATTATGTTTTATGATTAGACTTCCCCATTTTTGGGCATATCTCTTATGTTACATGTCCATATATTATATTTTTATTTTATTCAACTCCTATGCTTTTATATCTCATATGTTTACCTCTTGTACTTTTCTGTGTGTCATGTTTTTGTTTACCTATTCCAAATCATGTTAGATTTCCTATATTCTCCTTGTGAAAATGCTATGTCTTCCTATACACCATGTTTAATACTTATGTTGTCACATACTCTCATCTTCTATGACTCTTGATACTACCATGTGATTTATTATGTCATTGTAGTGTCAAGAAATGTCACCGAGGACATTTTCAGACTTGTTTGGGCCCTCCTTGCTGAATTGAGCCTAATGTTGCCTTGATTTAGTGTTGTATGTGGTTGACACATTCACATTAGGTTTTGGGCCCTTGTGAACTAATGAATTTAATGGTACCTTTCTAAAGTGTTGTGAAGTGTTGTAACATACTTTCACACTTTTCTGAGGTTTAATTAATTAATTAATTACACCTAATAAACTTCTTTTTAACCTTAATCCAGCCTTATTTGAAGTGTTGTAAAGTATATTGTAACACACTTTCACACTTCTCTAGGATTTTCATTAGTAATTGGGCTTTCTTATGCTTTAATTAGCCCTATTTTACATCTGCAAGCCTCATTTATTGCATCTTTTCAAGGATAACCCTAACACAAATCATTACCCAATCATAATTTAGGTGTTTTAAGCTTGAATGGTCCAAATTTAGTGATCTGGGACTCATTTTCCACCTTGGGCGAATGAGTCCCACCTAGATGTTTTGGTCCCAAACCTAGTTTCACACCTTTCTAATCATTTTTTAAAATGGTCCCAAAAATTATGCCTAATGGGACTCATTTGCCACCTTGGGCGAATGAGTCTCGTTTGGCCCAAAATCAAAATTAATACAAATTTTTGGCAGGATTTTATTCTCCTATATCTGATGTCGGCTTGTAATGTTGTAATTTTGGGAATTCTTACATAATTAAGTATAAATACAAGTTTCTTTCATTAATTTTTCACCTAGCAAGTTGAATGAGCATCCTCATAGAAAAGTTGAGTTCACAAGAGCATTCAAGAGTCTTTAAGGGAATATTATCAAGCATTTTAGAGTAGCATTTAAGCATTAATTATCATGTCAAAGATTTCATGCATCATGTTTGTCTTGGAGCTAACAATTGTGACATGTAGGATTTCATGATTCAAGCAAGTGTTCAATTCAAGATCTATCACCTTCAAGAAAGAGTCAAGATCTACATCCATTGGAGCCATCTCACACATGTTTTCTGCATTTTATTGATAGGGTTTGGTGAGTTGCAACATCGTATTTTGTTCATTCGTCATTCTCCATTCCTATTTTATTTTATTTCAAGGTTTGATTACCAAAACGGGGTTTCACCAAGGCAAACCCCTATCCACTAACCCAACAACATTTTCCCCTCTCCTTTGAGTGTGATTTGCAAGTCTAGGTTGTAGATTTTCTAAGCAGCAAGATTGGAGAAAAGTTGTCAATTCATTCAAAGTTGTCAAAGTTGTCATCAAGCATTGGAGAGCATTGGAGAACACCTACAGGTTGCAAATCAAGGTTTTGGATCCGAAAATCAATTAGGAAAGATAGAGTAGATAGAAAAGAGCGGGATCAAACTTTGAAGCTTTAGAAAACCCTAATTGGGTTGATTCACCACTTTTGGTGAATGAGTCCCAATTTCAATCAAAATTCATTTTTTTGCAGATTTGGATACCCATTTGGCAGATTCCTATTCTTGCACAAAAACCTAGAATCTGGATTGATTCGTCTAGCTTGGTGAATGAGTCCCACTCAACATTAAAATCAGATTTTCTAGTGTTTCAGACCTCCTTCCATCCATCTCTAGATTTTCAGGTGTGCACATATGCCTTTCTGTAGTTTTTTTTGTTGTTTCATTTGCATTTTTAGGTCATTTAGTGAAGGTTTGCATTGAATTAGGGTTTAGTGTTGCATCTTACATTTCATTTATCTTTCCAAGTTCTTACTTGGTTTTGATCCCCATATTAGCTTCTATTCAGCCCCTACAACAACCCTCTTACCATATCTCTTTCTCTTTTACATTAAGATCTCAAGGGTGTGTTCTTGAGTGAAAGTTAGTGAAGATTGTAATTCTAGGTCCAAGACCCTAGAAGAAGCAAAATAATTTTGTACCTTTCATTTTGGTTCAAACCTACATTTAGAACATCATAATTCTGATTTGGAGTGCATTATCATCCTAGATATTGCCTGCATTAACATTGCATTAGGATTTTCATTAGTTAACCTGCATTCTAGGGTTTCTAATTTTGCATTAGTGAAAGCTCATATAGCTTGCATTTTTGCATCTAATTTCATTGAAAATCAAACAAAATCTGCATTTGCATCCAAGATATAGATCATAAAATATAAAAAGCATAAAATTCAATTGAAATTTTCCAAAAAAATTGAAAAAAATTCTCATTGGGACTCATTTTCCACCTTGGGTAAATCAATCCTAGTGTAGATTCTACACTAATTTTCTGGCATTTATAGCTCTGTTTTTGAGTTTCTATTTTCCGTTATTGTCTTTCTATTTTAGTTTCCAAATTTTTTGTTATAAGCATTTCATTTTTCTTAGCTTACATTGCATTTGCATTCATCTTGCATTTAGTAGCCCTTGTATGAGTATTTGGTGTCCTATTGCTAATACTATAGTGAGACAAATTTTGAGACTAATTTCATCCCGCAATAGCACAATCATTGTGGATCTTGGGACTTGTCTAGATCTTTCACTCCTAGTATTGATTCTAGTACACTAGGAATGGACAATACCCTTAACAACTCTTTACCTTCAACTAGTGTGATGCAAGTTGAAACAAGGATTGATAATGTCTCACAAGAAAACATAATTCACATTCATGAAGACCTAGCAAACTTACAACATCAAGTGCAAAATGACAAAATTTCAACTACCGCAAACCCACTATAGACAACATTCACCCCATGCTTGAAAGTGAAGATGGACTTGACCTTGTGAAAAACATAGTTCAAGTCTTTGGAAAACACCTCACCTCAACCACTAGTTGTCCTTTACCTACAAGCAATGTCACAAGCCAAGGAGGAACTCAAATTCCTCCTCCCACAACAATTGTCTCAATTCCTACCTATATAAACCCTCAATTCATTGTATGTTGATGATATGTTATTTTTAGTAATAGTAAGGATGTGACTTGTGACTTGAAGTATAATATTTTAGCACACTTTGAGATGAATTACTTAGGGGTTTCTAGATATATTTTTGGTATGGATATTAGAAGAGATAGAGTGAACATAAATATTTAGTTAAGACATAGAAAGCACATGAAATCAATGTTGGAGAGATTCAATATTATAACTTTCAAAAAAATATGTGTTTATATCTTAGTAGGAACTAAATTACATGCATGTGAGATGGAGAACA
>VDFB02325809.1:35000-120850 GCA_007258455.2 Sequoia sempervirens | reverse complement strand
TGATGTGCAAGGGTTTGGTGCGAAGTGTTTAGAGAGTGATTTAATATTTTTGCTATAGTGTCTCATGGATTTTTATTTTTTCTTATTTTTACATAGTTAAACATTGTTTCTTTTATTCTTGGTAATGGTGCTATGTTGGTGCAGTCATTTAGCAATTTCTAGAAGTGGGTTGTAGAGTTTGAGCTCCTATTTTGGAGCAATTTTGTAATCTGCCTTAGAAGATCTGAAAGTACCTTTTTATAGACCATTATGCTGCCAAATGTTTTGTAGAAACAATATTCTAATGTTGTGAATAAAATCTAGAATGTTTATGGTTATTTTGGTGCCAATTTTCGCATACCTGATTTCACCATTTTCTATGGTTTGCAAAATTTAAGCACAAAGGTTCTTAAAGGAATTTTAAAATCTAAATTAAATTTTTACCAGGAATATTACATTAGGCTTCCAAAAACTTCTAAAACTATATAGAAGTAAAATATCAATGACAACACCAACAGCATTGTGTTGACATCAACACCAGCAACTCCAAGCTTCCAACAACTCTAATGCTAGGGGTTGACATTATCAACACCAATAAAATTCCAACACTATCTTCATACAAGGGGTTGACATCAATGATAGCACCAAAACAACTCACAAACAACTCAAGCTTCAAACACTTTTCTCTTCCCAAACTTCCTATGTTGCCTGATCTTTGACCATTCCTCCAAACCATATATCTTTCTCTCCCCTCAATAGTTGGTGATGGTGATTGTCTTTATTATTTGTGTCGCACCCTCTTGGTGGTGACTTCCATGAAGGATTGACCCATCTCCCCCTTTGATCAATACTTTATTTTTTAATTGTTAATGAGTCGAAGAATAACTCTCTTTTGAAAATATTCTCGCTACTTGAATTACATGCCTCCTCAACAATAATTTCCATCTCCCCACCTCTCCACCATTTTGCATAAAAATGAATGCCTCCCCAACATGGCCTTCATGGCCAGAAAAAACTTCCATGCAACCATTATAAAATACTTTCTCATGCATTACGATGTATTTAAATGACTATGAATGATGTCAGTTACAACTAATTTCAATAATAAACATCTTAAATAATAAAACAAGAATACATACTAATAATTTATAAGTAAAGAAATATTATGGGTCAAGTTAAACACTAATGCTTCTTTATTTGTAAATACATATGTATATAGTATTTATTATTTTATTTTTAGAATAATTAATTGGTCATTTATTTTCCAAGAATTTGAACCTTCTTAATTATCAAAATAGTTTCTTTCATAAATATTGATTAGGTATTTAAAAATAAAAGAGGGTTGTGATAGATCAATTGTAAGACAAAGAACAAAAAAGTCAACCTCCCAACAAAAGATAACCACCAGAAGTTCCAATTATTAATCTTTGACTAAATTTTTTCCAAGATCTTCTATCAATGACTCTTCCTCAAGGTACCAACACATTGGGGGATACCCATATAATCTATAGGAAGTTTTCCAATCTGAAAGTGAATTATGTTGGAATTTTTTTTCTAAATCAAACCAAGAGTATTGAAGAAGAATATACTATACTTTTCCTCATTAATCTATTGAACAAACATAGCCATGTATATATCTAGATCTTTTTTGAAATTAGTCACCTCATCAATTCTAGCTAGACCCATGAGAGTAGTATCATCTACAAACTAGAGATAGGACTGAGACTCCAAACCCCTTGTCAAACTCCAACCATGAATGAGACCCATTTCCTTATGTTGCTTCAACAATCTCCCAAGACCCTCAACCATTAAAATAAATAGATAAAGGGATAGTGGATCTCCTTGCCTGAGGCCCTGAGAAGCAAAAAAGATAGTCGAGAGGGAACCATTAAATTGAATAGAGAAAGAGGAAGAGGTCACATAGCTCATGACCCAAGAGACCCAATATGAATGGAATCCAAAAGTTGATAACAACTGCTAGAGGAAGGACCACCTGACCCTATTTTAGGATTTATACATATCTATTTTAATGAACATGGCTTTCTCCTTGGAAGAATACATGGAGTGAATAGTCTCAGCTTCCACCACTATTCCATCAACAATTTTCCTCCCTTTGATAAAGCCTCCCTATTCTAGGGAAATCAAGGTACTCAAATAATTCTTCAGCCTTTCAGCAATTGGCTTGGTGATAATCTTGAAGGCCAAATTACACAACTTAATAGGCCAAAAATAATCTAAAGAATTGGCACCCTCTATTTTAGGAATTAAAGCAAGAAAGCTAGAATTAAGGGCTTTGAGAATATTCTTGTTAGTATGAGATTCCCAAAAAAATTCTAACAAATCTGATTTGATGGTATCCCAAAACTCTTAAAAAAACTCTATGGGGAAGCCATTAGGACTAGAGGCCTTACCTTTATTCATCTGAAACACAATATTTTCAAGCTCCTCCAAAGATATAGGTGCAAAAAAAGATTTATTCATCCCATCTGAGGCCAAAAAATAAATATAGCCCTTGAGACAAGATTCTCCTCAACCAAAGCATGTGAACCATCCTTTGTGAACAAAGAAGAGTAAAGTTTGACCACCTCCTCCAAAATATCTTAACATGAATTTAATTGTTCCCCTTGGGTCGAGATGATAGAAGAAATAATATTCCCATTTCTATGCTCCTTTACCGAATTGTGAAAAAAACAATATTCTTGTCCCCTTTCTAATGCTAATCAATACGCTATTTTTACTTCCGAAAATTCTCCTCTTATAGATCCCATTCAACAAGTTCCTTGAAACATCCAGTTTCTTCTTGAAGAAAATCCACTGCCATTCCCTCTTCCTTAATTTTGAATGTGATATTATCTAGATGTTCCTACACCTACTTCTTCATAAGAAAAAGGTTACCAAAAGCCTTTTATTCCATTTCTTAAGATTGTATTTTATAAATTGGAGTCTCTTGAAAAAAGAGAACATTGCAGTACCAAAGGCATGTATCCCTTCTGACCACCACTGCTCCACAGGTTGGTGCAAATTATGGAAATGAAGCCACATAAGCTAAAATTTTAAAGGAGGTTGTTTAGACAAGGAGAACAAAGAAGAAGAGAACTTGATCGACCAATGGTCTGAACCTTTCCACCCCAGGATTTTAGAGGAAGAGGTCTAGCTATTACCAAGATAAACTCTTGACATAAGAAACCTATCATGTCTCTTAGAAATAGATCCCTCCCCACACCTGTGATTACTCCAAGTAAAAGTACCATTATTGGGTTTTACATCCACCAAATTACGAAATGAGATATTTTTATGCAACAAAGAAGAAGAAGGCCACAAACGGCTAACTCCCTTGATTTCTCCCCAAAATTGCATATAGAGTTAAAGTCTATTACCAAAATCTAAGGACAAGAAGGAGAAAGAGACCAAATAGATCTAATATGAGATCAAAGTATAGTCTTACCTAGAAAATCATTAGGCACATAGAAATTGGTAAGAAGAATAATCACACTTGAACCAAAGAAATATTTCAACCAAGAAATTAAATTCCTACTAGCCATCCACCATAGAGGCATGATCCTACAAGGTTCCTAGAGACAAGAAACACCTCTAGCCAATCCATGGGAACCCACACATTGGCATAAACCCATCCTCCAAATTTTGGATGAAATATTCACCATATCTTATATAGGAAGTTAGTTTCCTAAATGAATAAAATATCATATTTGTGATCATGAACTAATTTTGGCAGCCTTTTGTCTAGGGATGCTACTCAAACCCATAGCATTCCAAGAAATCACAATCATTTATGAAAGGAAGCAAAGTGAGTGTCTAGTTTCTTAACAACACCAGATTCCACTAAAGACTCCCATAATCTTAAACTTAGATCCAAGTCCTTTTTCCCCCCCCACCTTAGCAATTTTTTCAACTACTCCTTTCTTCAAGCTCTTATGGTGGATTCCAAGTAGAGGCAATTCTTTCTTCTTGTCTTCATCCTTTGTCCCAAAATAGTCTCTAGATCCGTTATCACATTAATATCTATGTTGTTGAGGGAGCTAGCCTAGGGGGTTAGGAGCCAATTCATCCTCTGGACCCCTCACAATCTCTTGATCATTAGCCTTAGGTTCAACAAGAAGTGAAGGAGCAACTCTTTCCTTTAAATCCTCAAGTGTGTCTAGCCTTGGAATAAGACTTTGAGGACTATGGCTAGATGGGTCCATGCCTTGAAAAACTCGAGCCTCAAAAGTATGATCATGTTCCATTGAATCCAACTCCTCAAAATTTTCAATAACATCAAACCTATTACTAGAGGTTCCTCTAAGCATGGATTTGTTTTGATGATTTTATGTCTTTTCCTTTGATTTAGATTTTAGGCTATAAACCCATTTGAAACAGGCTCCTCTTTTGAATTAGCGATGAGATCCATTCACATTTCATTTTATGCCATCTTTTAGCCTTTTTCATGTCTTTATACCCATCTTCACATTCCATTTCCATAGCATTTTACCACCTTTTGTTGCATATGGTTAAATATATATAAGTAATATGTAATTTAGTTTTTAGATAAAATATGTGAATAATAAATATTAGATTATATTTACTAATAAGGCAATAAATCCTACAGCGTGCCCTTGGACTTGGAGAACACAAATTTACACTTGGAATCAAATTACATCTATTTATTATTTAATTCAAATATATGATAGCTTTATTGTTGCAATAGTAAATGATTTATTTTCTACTAATTTGGGACAACCATGAGCCAACAATAATATTTTATTATTGTAATATTTGATTTTTAGGCATGGTAATAACCATAGACCAAAAATAGTTATTGTTGCAACTAATGTTGTGTTGAACGGATGCAAGCCAAACCAAATCCTCCTTTTTAGGATGATTATTTATTAACAAACAAAATGGTTCCCTATATTTCAGATTTGTCCATGAAATAGGAGAACCATGAATGAAGAGACATTTGTGAAAATATGTAAGATACACCTTATTCATTATATAAAGGCCTGTAGAAAAAATGTAATGGTATGAAGAAATACAGGAAAAACCTTTCTGCAAAAACTTGCATGTGAACCAAGGAATGTAGCTTTTGTGTTTTAGTCACCTCACCAACGAAGAGGAAGGGCCCACTCTTCAAGAGCCAGATTACATTTAATTTTTTTTCTATTATGCTATTTTACAACAATTATGTGAGATTTTTGTAGAAGTTTTTTTCATTCGCATGTGTAATTCAAGTACATTCTCTAGTTTAAGGAAATCATTTGAGAATCTTTATACTGTTTAATTCAAGTTAAGGTTATTGAGTTTCTATTTTCAGCTTGATGATAGATTAATTTTTAATTCATCTATGATAGTTGTAGGTCTATTTCTCTAGCAAATTATTGCAGTAGTTTTTATCTTAGATTTCCTATAGCATTCTTGTTCCTATAACAGATAGTTTTTAAAATAGTTTTCAGTAAAGTTACTGCACTAGTTCAATGGAAGTCAAAAGTACATTTCATTCTTACTCAACTCGCTACTTGCAACCCTTGTGCAAATAGTCATGATGCCTTTTGCAAGGTTACACTCATGGGTTGACACATAGACCAAAATAAAATTAAATTTCTTAAACATTAAATCTATTTCACTTTGTACCCTAGTTTTGGCCTATCATTTTGGTGCAATTGCCAAGGAAAGGTGTTAAAGGCCTGATAGCTTGGTGATATGAGTTAGGACCAATTGATGCTTTAGGAAGAAATATTGCGCGATTGTCGGCCTTGCCTAGGTGATTACTCGTAATTTACATTGTTTAAATCATATAGATGCATTATTAGATTTTGTACGTGTAGATCTTAGTAAATATAACAATTTATATATATCAACACCACTTATTGTGAGTCAATTGATATGTAAAGAAGTAATTTTGAAGAAACAACACAAAATAAAGAGGAAATTTATGGGGGAATCATGCTGACACAAAGTGATGTTTTTATACCCCCTCTACCTAAAGAATACAACTTATCTTGTCATGATCTTCAATTACCATTGTCACAAGCATATACAAATGTTATACCTGTAACTAAGCAAGAACAAATAATTGATGAATTTTTAGGAAAATATATTTTTGATGAAGATTTGACCACTTGTTTTGATTGTTGCAAGGAAGAAGCTAAGTGCACATGCCAAGAGGATATGGTGAAGGAGATAAAATCTGCAAGTGATCCCCAACAAAATAAAAGTGAAAGTGAACAAGTATTCTTTGTAATTGAAGGACAACTTCACACATCCAATTGGGAAGATCCAAGTATTCTTAATGATTTTAACATGTCTTATAATTTTATTGGATTTAAAATGAAATATGTTTCTTCAAAAAGTGCTTCTCTACCTCATATTTATGGTGAATGGCAACAGTCTTCATCTTACCAAAAATGTCAAAATGAATGCTCACAACAACCACAATACCCATGAAATATATTGCCATCTCTGTCATATCCATCTTATATATTACCATCTCCACCATACACTCTATATCCAACATAATTTTTACCATTTTCATTATCCCATTCATATCATCCACCATCCACCCCAACATATCCACTAAGGGAAATTGTGATTCCTAATAAATTATTATTATTTAATAAGGTGTTTCAAACTACATATAATGATGAGATTTCAATGATCTCTTTACATTGGACATCAATATGCTTGAAATTGGTGAATCACAATTACAATCTATTGATACAACTAAAGGATGTGATTTTGGTATCATTGAATTAGAGGAACATTATGATAAAATAAAAGATAATCAACTTAGTTCTTCTTGTCTACTTAATGAATCACAACTTTTAGAATTAATTCACACATGCATAAGGAAATAATTCAATCTTATTCTAATTTTATCATTGAAATGATAAATATGTATGTTGAAATTAATCATGTAATAAGAAATGGTGAGCTATATTCCTTAATAATTCAAGATTTGTGGTAGATACATAATGACATCCTACAAGATCTATCATTTATAAATGCTTTTATATTCAAACATCTAGATCTTGGGAGACCTATGGTCAAAATACATATTCCTCACACACTTGTTGATCTAGGTCCAATGCTAAATGTTATTCATACACTTAGATAAAAGATGGTTTAAATGCATTAATGACCATACCAAACATGCTACAAATGGATGATCCTTCATTAATGCTCTAAGATATGTCTATTCAGTCTTTGGATTATCCTAATACCCTAATGATTTTACAATGTGAAATTAAGTTGGGGGGAGGGGCGGGTAATCCATCAAGAATTTTAAAAATCTCTGGTTGATTGTTGATTGAACAAGGCTCAAGGTATTCTTAAATATGTCACTATATTATTCATTCTTTGAATTATCTTAATACTCTCATTCCTTTGCAGTATGAAGTTAATTTGAGGGGGAATCCCTTGAATTTTGATGATTCTTTATTGATTTCTAATAAAACCTCATTGATGCTTCTAATAAAACCACCTATGTGATACTTGGATCAAATAAAGGTATACATTCTTGTATTAATTGGCATTGATATTATGTCTACACAAGTATTCATTGTAATAATATTCATCCATTTAATTATTATCAAGTATTTATTCATATTAATAACTCTACCCTTCATTTACAAAAATGAATTAACTACTTATTACTGGTGGAGTTATTAAATGGATGATATTGCATTACTATACTTGATATTCTTGGTTATGAGAATATGGTTATAGGTCTCTTATCATGATGACTTGACACTTATAGTATCAGTTGATGATGCTTCTCTACATAAGAATCCAAAGACAAGTTTCCTTTGTGCTTCACTCTTGGAGATCATAAGAGAATTCTTGGGTAAAGTGTTCAATATTCATGGATAGAAGTTCTATTTTGCACCATCCTTGATGCATGACCATGTGGAAGATAGTATGCAACTTGGTCTATGAGATCCATGAATCTTGTAGTACTATGTTTTTGAGATACACATCTAGAGACAACTTGAAGACATTAGCAAGGAGCTTGAACACATTATAATGTAGATCATCACACTTCATCATAGAAATGGGTATCCACCTACCTAAAGTGGTATGGACATATTAGACAAGTTGAGAGACTAAAATTAGTCTTTCACTATGCAACCTTGTCTTTTGTAAGGAAGTTGTATTCTTTGCAGCTATTACTTTTCATACAACTTTGGAAATATATGGGTATCTACTATGCTTAAAAGGAAAGGATAGCATAGCTTCATGATATTTTGATATGATTTGTTTCAAATTGGTCATCATAAAACAATGTATCTTCCAAGGATTGCAACCATTGTGAGTAATTATTTCAACCAAGTGAGTAGGTATGTATTCTAAAGTTCTATAGACAACTTTCAAGCATAGTGGCATGAGCTAAATATTGTTTGTAGCAATGGTGTTATGAACTATGCATTGTCACTATTGATGAAGATATATTTCTTATTGATCATCATTTCAAGTCCTACAGTCACCTTTTAGATATAGTGGGATGAGCTAAATGAGATCAAGATTGTTTATAGCGGTGGTTCTATGTTCCAGATTGTACTCAGGTTATTATTGGTCATCATTTCAAATACTACAAGTAGTTGATTTTCACAATTACTTTTATTGAAGGGATTTAGATGAAACTCTAGGATTTGGATGGTATCATTTCATCATCCATATGAGAGTTTCATTTCTTTGGTCATTATATGCAACTTTTGAAAAAATGAAAAGAAAATAGCAATAAATTTTAGTAATGAAAACCTTCGGGCATTGTTAGACTACAATTTGAAAACCAATTTCTAGCGGATTGTAGTTGAATAAAATTCTTAGTGGTGAAAATTGTTTTCGTAGCGCCACTAAGCGGTAAGCGATTGAAAAATCGCTTGCCAACAGTCACTTGTCATTATCAAAAAGAAAAAATGAAATGAAAAAAAGGAAAATTTATTTGTGTTCTTTCTATGGGATAATCATTTTACAGGTACAATTTGTTGTCTTCGTGCCTCTAGCACCTCCTATTGCTCGCTTATGTAGATGTGCTCTAATTTTTCAGTATAACTTTGATCACCTATAGCACAAGTTACACATTTAGTTGAGGTGTTAGCAAAAGTGAAGACATAATTAACTACCATTAGTATGATACATTGTGCTTCATTACAAGAGAAATTTTTCATGTGCCTCAATTCCTTTCACAACCTTCGGTTCCTTCTTGGAGATTCACAATTGTCGAGTTCTTTTGGCTACCAGACCTTAGCATACATGGACATGCAAGTTGGTAAAACAATCAATTTTATTTTTTATTATTTTATCTTTTAACTTTATTAATATTTCTTATTATATTAACCATATAAGGAACATTCCTACCTATCCTCTCCTTGTTGCCCGCGGACAATCAATCTTTTGAGTTGGGGGGAGGTCCACCATCCTTATTACTTATCAGTTTTCCCATTATTTTCTTCTGCCTTGATTATCTTATCATAGTATCCATTATCCCATTGTATCTATTATTTTCATCCTTCATATTCATTCATATTGTCTATCATTTCACCCATTTCACATAGCTCATGAATGTGGAGATAATTTTTCATGATACCTCCTAGATATATAGAATTTCAAAAAAAAAATTATTATAGCATTTCAAGAAAATAATGTGATGAAAAAGGGCAAAAGGAGAAAATTTTGAAAAAATAAAAAAATGAGATTTTTGTAGAAGTATTTTTCATCTACATGCGTAACTTGTACATTCTCTAGTTTAAGGAAATCATTTGAATATCTTTATACTGTTTAATTCGAGTTAAGGTTATTGAGTTTATGTTTGCAACTTGATGATAGATTAATTTGCAATTCATCTATGGTAGTCGTAGGTCTGTTTCTGTAGCAAATTATTGCAGTAGATTTTATCTTAGATTTCCTATAGCATTCCTATTCCTGTAGTAGATAGCTTTTAAAATAGTTTTTAGCAAAGTTATTGTAGCAGTTCAATGGAAGTCAGAAGTTCATTTTATTCTTACTCAACTCACTACTTGTAGCTCTTGTGCAAATAGCCACAATTCCTTTTGCAAGCTTACGCCCTTGAGTTGACACATAGACCAAATTGAAATTTCATTTCATAAACATTAAATCTATTTCACTATGTACCCCATTTTTGGATTATCAACTGGAGCTTTACCTTTTTCTTTAGAACTGATTATATGCACCCCAAATGAGCATTGCAAAATTTTAGCTCCCAACTTAGGACAATTCACTTGCAAGTGTCCATGTTCATGACAAGAATAATAATTAAAAAGAGGGAATTCATAATCCACCTATTGGATCCAACACATGCTACCTAATCTGATTTGGAGGGACTCTGACAAGAGGTTATCTAAATTAATTTCCACACAAAGGTGAACAAAAGAGGTCGCCCTATGATTAAGAGTTTGACGGGAAGGACCTAGAGGCTTCCCCAAAAAAGTAACAATAGAATGCAAGATGTCCTTACACCATAACTCTATTGGAATTTGGGGCAATTGAATCCAGACAAGAATCTTTGATGGAAGTCATTCCACCGAATCAAAACCTAGATGTCATGGCTTGATAAAAATCCTTGCCTAATTATGAAAATACAAGCCACCTTCAAAGACCATATTTCAATTTTCTAGCAGAGTGAAGACCACAAAGAAGAATCTATTGGCTCCCAGGATGATTTCCATATCCCCTTTCAAGTTCCAGTTATTACTATCCCAAGCCTCCATAAAATGCAAAGATATGAAAACTCCCTTGAATTTACATATTAAAGCATGCTCTGATAAATACATCACAGATCATCAGCCATAACATTCACATTAATCACCACCGCTGGGTGATCGTTGCTTCTTTCCAACCACCCATTGGGTTTTGGGCGCATCCCCTAAAATTGATTATTCTTGGATTCCTCTGCATGAAAAAGGAAATTAACCGCATCTTCATATCCAAATGATGAGGAATCCCCACCAATAATAGCCTCCTTGAAATAAAATGAACGAGGATCTCCTGGACCTCCCAATAATGCCATGCAACCTTACATAGGTTGAATCCTCACAATAGCACCCAAAAAAAATAGCACAACCAAAATAACAAGCCCCCAAAAAACCCTCTGGTTGACCTGCATGTAACACTATACCCCATTGCAGCTATCCCCAAACACCCCCATGCCTTCACACATCAAAAATAAAAGAATCAACCCCACAGACCAATGCCAAAGTACATTGGCCTGCATTCAAGCTACCTCCAAAACCCTCATGCCACTGTCCACCATTCCTTCCTTTAATTTTTCAAAAAAAATCTCTTAAAACATATCTTAAGATATAGAAAATTTAGAATAACTACTAAAACGACTGATCCAATCCATTATGATATGCCTAAAATAGAACATCTTTTGATCAACCATTAGGAAAGGCAAGTGCGACAAGTACACAAATCATTAGTAGAATTGAAATTTTAATTAATGCAAACAGAGATGATTGAAATACAATAGTCATGGTTGTGATTCAAAAAGCTTCCAACAAATTTAGAAGGCTATACCATTTAATTCCTATTTGATCAAATTTTAATAAAATGTACTAGAAATCTTTATTTGATCAGAAATTCATCAAAATTATCAATTTTTTTAGCATAAAATAATCAAGGAATTGACTCTTTCTATCATCATGATATATATATTTATATGACCAGTAGTCCTATTGATATATTATATGTGAGGATAAGACAAGTTACCTTAGTTCAAGAGAGATGGGTTGAGTGGTTGATGGCTCTAGTCTTGAAAACTAGTATAATTCAAAACCTATTGAGGGCCAACGGTCAATGAGTTTTTTTGTGTATCCCATATATTTCTTTATTTTCCCCTACAGAACAATGTCGCTCCCATTAATACATGTGGCGTCTGTGAGCCACATAATTCCAAACTACTGCAGTCACACGATTTCTAGGAAGGTTCATTGGAAAGTGGCGCCCCAACATCATCGCTCAAGTTGAATCTCAAAAAAGTCAGAAATTTTCAATAAATTAGCTTTTCTAAGAATTTTTTAAATTGCGTTGCAATTTATTAGTCCATATCCTACCTCTAATGGCTTAGGAGGCCCTTAATTATTGAGGTTAAAAAGCCAATCATTTATAGTAATAATTATTTTAAAATTTTCAATGCTTTTTAAAATTGCAATTTATTCTATTTATTTCAAAATATTATTATATTGATAGTGAATATAAATGTTTTGGAAATGGAACATACAGAGCTGTTTGCAGATGGAAACGAAGGACAATCAAATTAATGCCTGTTTTGAATATTTGTTTTAGAAAGGAGAGAAAGTGCAAACAATGAAAGGATTACTAGAAGCTTTCATTTTTGAAGATTTGTTTTGGCATTTTCCATATCCTCTAGGTAAACAACAATTACCTGCACGGTTTTTGTTCAGTCCAGGTAGCGCCCTCTCTTTTCCTCTCCTCTCCTGTCGGTCCTCACTTCACAGCGGACATCAATTGGGTTCCAGGCAGATCCAGACTGTGCGGGATTAAAAACGTTCAATGCAAGGTGTGCGGGATTTTGACGCTATGCAGGCTGTGAGCTGGAAATGGGGCGGTTTAAACTGCTATGGGAACGAGAACGAAAAATACGAGAATGGAATCACTGTGCCGTTTAAGCTCGATTGGGGGACCACCATTAGTACCCACAACCACATGGCAAAAGATGACTGCACTCAATTCCGACATTAGTTTCGGCCGTCCATCACTTGTGTCGTTACCAATTTCTGAAATGATTGGAGTGATTGCATGGGCATCAGAAAAGGAATGTGGTTCTAAAGTTGAAAGCGCTCCATCTACTACTCTTCCAATCACAACAAGAAACTCTCACGACACGCTTTGCAATTAAAAAAACAAAAAAAACCATATTCATTTACCAATGACTTACAAGATTATTTAAGAAAATCAAGGAAAGAGAAAAATTTAACTCTCTTGCTATTCTTTCAAATCAATATATATAGTTGACTGTTTAATGATGTTCTCAAATCGGTACCTTGAAGAATGGAAATGCAATTCCGTATTGTTTGAAGGAAATTAAACAGGGGAGGATAACGGAGAAGCACAAAACAAAAAACATATTTCAAATCATTGATTTAAACACCAACATTCATACATCGTTGTTGCTACAGCAAGTGTAAGATTCAAACCCATTACATACTCCTATGGACTCCCATACAGATCACTACTCACTTACAGATGGTGTGGTTTCAGATGACCACAAACTAACAACTTTGCTACCATTTGATGGTGGACAGAGGAAGCAATTTCTATTGCTTGAATAAAACGAATACATCTGCCTCTATTAATAGAGGTCTCAAGCTTTCTGGAAATCAACATTCAAAGCACATGCATAGAAGATGGTCTGCAGGTCGGTGGAGGGCGGTTGATGAAGCTTCTGTTTTAAATGCAGAGTTTAATTGGTTGGTCCAGAGACGGCTGGAAGAAACTTCTATAGTTAATGCTCAGTTTGAAAACTACAGGAGAAATTAATTACCAACATACTCCCCCTTAATTTCTACCTCAAATGCTTCAGCATCTTCATTTCTCAAACTTTGTCTTCACCTTAATATCATTGCCAAATGATCTTCAGATCTTTCAATCTTCAAATAACTTTCTCCATTATCAGAAATACTCATTTTGGTGCTACTGCACTTTGTTGTTGCTACAGTGATACTGCAATTTCAACGACCTCTTTTTACGATCCGCCTTCTTCAATTTGTTTGAAACTATCTATGGCTTTGACTTCTGCAAGCCCATGATCTCACCTTCTTTGTGTTGACAACGATTCATAGTGACCAATCTCCAGACTATCTGATGCGGCAGATTTTAGCAAACTCTCTTTTATTTGTACCTTCCATCCTCTCAATCTCTATATCTTCACCTCCCGTTCTTTGATCCACCTCAGACTTATGCAGATAATCTAACCAGCGAAGTCTTCAGCTTATTTTCTAATCGGTGGATGAGAAAACACTTCACCAAGATGTTGCGAGGGCTTTAACAGGCCTGCCTCTTTTCTCAAATTTCAACGCCTCTATTACAGTCTTCACAAACAATCAAGCTTTTGAACAGCAGTCTTTTCTTTCATTCACGATCCTTATAAAAACACTATGACTTTAGCAGCAACTGGACTGGACTTGGCAATTTCAATCCTTTGGCACATGCAGCTCCCTCGATCTCTGGCTTCTTTGACAACTTCAAATCTACATTTTCAATTCTGCAGTCTGCGTTGACATGCTTGGCATTTCACTTGAGAAAACTGCGAACTCTTGTGGTAGCGACTTTACCAAACTATGGCGACTAGACACTCATCTCATTCTATCTCTGCAGATCTTCTTTGGCTTCTGCTACTGCAGTTATAGCTGGCAAATTCAATGCCTTCAAACATCAACACTCCAGGGTCTTCGGGCTCTGATACCAGTCGAAGGAAATTAAACAGGGGAGGATAACGGAGAAGCACAAAACAAAAAACATATTTCAAATCATTGATTTAAACACCAACATTCATACATCGTTGTTGCTACAGCAAGTGTAAGATTCAAACCCATTACATACTCCTATGGACTCCCATACAGATCACTACTCACATACAGGTGGTGTGGTTTCAGATGACCACAAACTAACAACTCTGCTACCATTTGATGGTGGACAGAGGAAGCAATTTCTATTGTTTGAATAAAACGAATACATCTGCCTCTATTAATAGAGGTCTCAGAGCTTTCTGGAAATCAGCATCCAAAGCACATGCATAAGATGGTCTGCAGGTCGGTGGAGGGCGGTTGATGAAGCTTCTGTTTTAAATGCAGAGTTTAATTGGTTGGTCCAGAGACGGCTGGAAGAAACTTCTATAGTTAATGCTCAGTTTGAAAACTACAGGAGAAATTAATTACCAACATTGTTGCTGTATACTTACCTGGGCGGGGTCAATCGGTGATCCGGAAGGCCGATGGCCTAGAGAGAGCACTTTCATTGCACTTGGAAGGGGGCTCTGTCTAGCATCTCCCATTGTGGAGAGTGCACGTCATAATTTGTGACACAGGGGGCTCGCGTTCGCGCAGCCCCCACATTTTTTTTAAGCAATAAAAAAAAAAAAAAAATTCCGTATTGCTGTATTGCTGCAATACGAAAGTTGCATCTTCAATGCATATGTACTTATAGCTCAACAGGGCCTTGTATGCTCTGCAGCTTGTCACAACTCTGGATTGTAATCCACATCAGACGGCTCAGTAGGGCAAAACACTCGACAACTATTGTAGCTCCAGACATTCACTATGATCACCAATCGCTGCCACTGTTTTCAGTTCTCTGCAACCTTCTATTCTGAGTTCCACAGGTTTTGGTGGCAAACTTATGCTCTGCAGTTTCCCACAGTTGACAATGCTAAACTTCTCAAGGCAAGTTTGACGTGCAAAACATGGCAGCTCTTCGAGCATCGGACAATTGGATAACATAAGACTTTCCAATGCAAGAGACTCATCAATGCCTTGTATAGTCTGCAGCTTGTCACAACTCTGAATTGTAATCCACTTCAGACTATAACAATTGTGAAGTACAATTTTTTTCAGGCAGCTCAAATGTGCAACACTTAATTCCTCAAGATCTAAGCAGCTAGAAATGTCCAACTTTATCAACTTCTCAAGATCAAATAATCCTGACACGGTTTTCAGTCTGTAACAATTGTAAAGTACAATTATTTTCAGGCAGCTCAGATGCGCAACACTTAATTCCTGAAGATCTTGGCAGTTAGAAATGTCCAATTCTACCAACTTCTCAAGATCAGATAATCCTGACACGGTTTTTATTCTATAACAGCTGTAAAGTACAATTTTTTCCAGGCAGCTCAAATGTGCAACACTTAATTTCTGAAGATATCGGCAGTTACGAATGTCCAATTTTACCAGTTTCCTAAGACCAGATATTCCTGACACGGCTTTCAGGCCATAACAATCATGAAATACAATTTTTTCCAGGCAGCTCAAATGTGCAACACTTAATTCCTGAAGATATGGGCACTTACGAATGTCCAATTCTACCAGTTTCCTTAGGTCAGATATTCCGGACACGGCTTTCAGACCATAGCAATTGTGAAGTACTATTTTTTCCAGACAGCTCAAATGTGCAACACTTAATTCCTGAAGATATGGTGATTCTTCTATAATAGAAGCCTTATTATATATATGCGGCTCTTTCAATTCAATGGGCATCTGAAACTCAAAATAAACATGTTTTATGCTTACATAACGTGGATATCAATAAGAAAGAAAGTACCGTTAATGGAAATTTAATTTTCTTTGGAGAATAAATTTCCATTGGAAATTTAATCTTCTTTGGAGAGAATAATACCTGTGCGTGGCTCTGCCATAATTTTGTGTGGCGTGTATCGTGGATTATTAAATATCGCAAATTTTGAAGAGGAATCCATGAAGGAATATATGGCTGTATCCTGGTCTGTCCTGGTCCGTGGAAATACTGTAGTTTAAGCCACAACAAATAAGTTGACGTGTCAGCACCAACATCTGATTCCCCCACAAAGTATGTAATTTGACATCCCATTGACTCGTCAAATAATGAATGGAAACATCTGCCTTTGGTTTGAGCGAGGATGTTTTGGAATCCCTTTGATTCCTGCAATCACAGTAGCGTCTCAGACTTGTGTTTTATTAAGAAGTTCAATGATGTCAAAATATCAGTTGATATGAAGCAGAAATTGGGAGGAACAACCATACCAGATCTTCAAGATCTTGTCGACGCCACAACCGACTTGGACGGCTCAGTGCACTTGCCATTTCTCTTCCCAAGTCCCGCAGATGGTCATGCATTCTCAATGCAAATCTCTCTTCTCCTACCCTAGCAACCATAAAGCTCTCTTCCATTTCTTGAACAAGACACTTGTTTTTAAGTGTTTCCAGGGCATGTTGAGCGCTCCATCCTGATGCCTGCCACACTTCCATGGCAATACACTTCAATTTTTCAATAAAAAAGCATGCAATATCCATAAAAATTTGCTGTTCCTCGTAGTCCAGTGCATCAAAGCTTATTTTAAGTCTTTGTTGTATGTCTCGAGGCAGTGTCTTCCTAACTTTATTCAACTCTAAGCTCCAATAATTCTGATCTCTGCCACGAACATGACTGCCAAGAACTTGAAGAGACAGAGGTAAGCCTCCACAAACATTTAGGAACGAATCAACCAGACTCTCGTAATCGTTAGCCAGATGGGGTTGATCGAAGGCATGCCAACAAAACAGCTCTCTCGCATCGTCTCTATCCATCCCTTTTACATTATAAGCAGCAGAAATTCCTGTGTTTATAAGCACCCCTTCATCGCGGGTTGTAACAATCACCAGGCTATCAACTAACTTCTTTTGAATATCCATTAGCAATAGAGCATCTAGCTGTTGCACGTGATCAATATCATCTACAACAATTAGGAAACTCAGCTGGTTGCTCCGATTAATGCAATTCGCGATCTGATTTTTTCCTTCCTCTGTACTTTGAAAATTGAATCCATCTTTTTGGAATAGATCTTTGAGGAGTTTCATTTGTAAAGAAGGAAAACTGTTATTTGCATAGGCTTCCCTCACATCAAACAGGAAACAGGCTTGAGTGTATTGTGATCGCTTTCTGTTGAACAATTCTTTGGCTAGAGTTGTTTTGCCTACTCCACCCATCCCAAAAATGCCGACGACCTGAGCCTTTTCTTTGCCGCCTTCATTCGTCTGGCACTGCCTCTCAAAATCTTCCACAAGCTTATCAAGACACTGTCTTTCAAAATCTTTCACAAGCCTGTGAAGTCCCACTGGGTATTTGGCAACGTGTAGAGACTTTTTACTTTGAACTTCTTTTTGGACAGCTAACACTATATTTTGGCAGTCACTGATACTTCACAAAGGAAAAGGGGATTTTAATAAGAAATAAATTTGGCTGCCTAAAATCTAGAAATTTCATGCAAGAAAAAATTAAAAAATGTACAATGACCAAGTATAATGGAAACTCGGAGATCTTACTTGAAATTGCCGCTGATTTCATATCCTGTGATAAATGAAACAGATTGGAGGGTTTCCTTCCACTCTGTAAGCTTCTCCATATACCTCCTCTTCTCTTCGTATTCTGTGAACGCCTTGGCATACTTTCCCTTTTCTATGTGTCGAAGATCTGAAGGCTTCACTCCGTAAAACACTGGAAAAATCTTAGCTTTACTGTGGAACATGAGAAGCAGTTCCGCCAAACACCATGGGGAGTCTGCATATCCATTGGAGAAGAGAGCTATATGAGCCGAAGCAGAGTGGATGGCACTCTCAATCGTTGAAGGAAATGAATCACCGAGTTGTTTCTCTTCAGAATCAAGAAATGTATGTATTCCTAAGTTTGTAAGAGAATTGTAAAGCTGAAGGGCTAGAGTTAGTTTGACATCAGGGCCCCTGTGGTTGATGAAAACATCAAACAATCTTGAAGATTCCTCTACTTTCCTCCGTATCCCGTGCGGTCCAATTCCAGACAAAGCATCATGCTTCTCATTTCTTGGGTGAGATGAGGATGAGGATGACATTGGTTAATGCTGAACACGAGTGAAGAAAATGGACTTTTGGTGCAGGGGAAGGGCACATGGAAATGGATCGGAGTAAGCATAGAAAGAGAGTATTATATAAAAACTAATGATGTTGGAGGCGAACATCTTCCTGGAAACGACCCAGAAAACTAAGGAAAATGCTTAGAACAGGCCGCACCGACGACTACGAGGTCTTTAGATAGGCCGGGCTTAACCAACACACTCTAAGCCTTGAATGGTTAGGTGGTCGGGTACATGTGGGGCCCTCTTAACCCAGCCTCTCTTACTTCCGTAGATTTTTTTTAACTGTACCTTTTGAAATCTCTGTTAGCACTCCACCGTTGCCGTTACATTTGGCATTCCCATTCCCGTTCTTGTTCCGTAGCTGTTCACGTTTGCCATTTTCGATTTACACATTTTTCTGTCATGTTCTGATCCTTCCCTTTCAAGTAAGGGTGAACCCCATCTCTTATGGGCAGCGCAGGCTTCGACTTCGACGTTGTCACTAATGCAGGTCGAAGCTTTCTCCAATCTACATTGATGCAAAAATAACTCCCTGTCTCTAGTATTAACTAAATAGAAATAATAGATTGGGTCATGATCTCCTCACAGTCCCAAAGGCATTCTGCGTGCGGTAAATCCATACAGACAGAACACATTGATTCCTCCATTGGCATTCATTTAGGGAGAACAACAAACATTCGATCAACTCCAGGGAGGGTGCAGTGACGGACTCAAACCGACAATGTATTCATAAGTTGGGCATTTCGCATTCCTTACTTTTTAAGCCCCACTTGCGTATTCTCATTCTTTATGGCCCATTCCCTGCGTTTCATTATGTCTTGGTATCATTAGATTTTGGATTGGGGGATTTAATTTTAATCCCACATTCATTTCATTACATGAATTAGGGTGAGTGTAGCTTTTATATTAACAAGAGGTTTCTAACTTTCGTCTACTAAGAAATAGAAATAATTTTTTTTGTATTCATAGTATTTAAGTAATAATTATTTTATTAAAAGATTTATATTTTATTTATAACATTTAGTAATGTTATTATTTTTAATTATTTATTTTAATGAAATAATATTTATTATGTTTTATTTTAAAATAATAATTATTATTTTTATAAAAAGATTGATATTAAAATTAAATAAATTAAATGTGATGCTTATCTTAAAATTCAATAATATGAATATGTTATTTGAGATGTAGATGATTATTGTTTGAAGTATTGAAGATTTTGGAATTGATTCTATAAATGTTTTAAAATATGCAAATTTAATGTTCTTTACTTTATTTTAGATGTGTCTACAAAATAAAACTAATGTACAAGCTTAAATCTATAATTGCAAGAATCAACTAGCAAAACATTAATTCTTGAAATTCACTCACTTTTATCTTCTAACACTTACACTTCATTATGGATTGACAATGTTTAAAAACATCATTACAAAATCTACTAAATTGTGAGGCTTGTGTTATCCTCATTTATCTCTAGTTGATCAGTAAATGTTTCAAAATTTAGCTTTGGTTCATATCCATGTTTGAAAAATTGAACTAGTGTGCAAATATAAACCTATACCTATAAGAATCAACTAGAAAAAAAAATGATGCTTAGAATTCACTTGCCTTGATCTTCTAATATTTGAACCTCAATATAGATAGAAAGTGTTTAGTAAAAAAAAAAAGGGAATGTGCTAAATTGTGAGGATTTCATTCTCAATTAGAGCCGTAATCAAACCAATTCCATTACTTAAGAAGAGTGATTAAAGGCATGATGTTATATGTTAAGAGAAAATATTATTACATTTCCCTCAATGAAATTGCTCTTTTGATAAATCCTCATTTTTCTAAGAATATTTGATAATCTTAAATGCTTAAGTGAATGTTTTTAAATAAAATTGAGCATGCAATTCAACATAAACATGCACTAGGTAAGCTCACAATGACTAGTGGGAGGGTGTTGTCAAGATTTAAATTGAATTTAAATTTTAAAAGTATAGGGTTCATAATTACTAGGTCAAGTTTGCACTAGTAGATCTTATGCAAGATAGGGTAATGTCATGAGATAAATTCACACAAGAATATGCCAATTGTAGACTTTTTATTGCACAAAGGACAATCTAGTCAAAGTGTGCCAAAAATAGTAATGAAAAGGGGCATGGATATATCATTAATTTTTTCTCTGATTTTGATGTGCATGTGAACTTCTATGATGGTGCATGTCAAAGTAAACAAAATATCAACGAGGAAACTATTTAAGTATTTTTAAATATTAAAAGATATAGATTTACTTAAAATATAGTTCACAATTATATTCTCCCTCCAATAATAACTCTGCCAAAAACATGCAAAATTGAAAAAAATGTAATGAATAACATCTATCAAACATTTAAAATAAATATGGGGATTTTTTTTTTAATTTGTGTATTTGTATAAACTTTTAACATTTCTTCTATATCTCTTACTACTAAATTCTAGATGGATTCTTCTTTTCTCATTATTTCCAGACTTCATTATTTAGTTCATTTTTTTTACCTGTTTTCCTTATATAACATTACACCTCTTTCAATGTAAAAGAGTCCATATCTAGTCACTTGTTCAACCTACATTTCATAGGCTTTTCAAAATGACTAATATTTGTTAAGACTTTCAATCACACCATTATCAATACATAATATCTCTAAATCATCAATAACCAAAGGCCCATCTAATGCATTTGTTAAAATATTTAAATTATTTTTAATATAAGAAGTTAATGTTTGCTAAAAATTTAAATTGGTAGGATCTTGCTAAAAATTTACTCTATTATTGACAAACATGATACCAAAGTTATCAACTCATGTCCCTATTCCAAGTTATTGGGGAAAAAAGAGCCTTTGATGGAAGGAGATCTAAGAATTGCTTCAACAAGATTTTCTCTCTATTGAATCTCAATTGTATGAGTCCTTGAATGGGGGGTTGATGAGATTCAAGAAAAAATTGAGAAAATTGTAAATTAAGAAGATTCATGGTTTAAAAGTTAGGGCTAAAATAAATTGGCTCAAAAATAGAGATAAAGGTTCTAATTTCTTCTTTAATTATATAAATGAGAAAAAGGATAGGGAAGACATTGAATCAATCTAGGTGGATAATCAACATATATATGATCTTTCTTGGGTTATAAATGAATTTCAATCTTTCTACAAAAATATTTTCTTTGTTGAAGATATCAATACAGACTATAAAAGAGCCCAAGATCATTGTAGACAAGTCATCCCTAGGAAAATCAAAGAGGAAGATGGTGATTGACTTGCTAGAGATATCTCTAAGGATGAGATTGTAAAGGATATTAGAACATTTAAAAATGATAAATCTTCAAGCATAAATGAGATTCCTACTAAATTTTATAAGAAAAAGTTAACTAGATTAGTGAAGATCTCTTGTAGGTTTATTTTGAATCTATTAGCAAAGGTTCCTTGGGAAGAAATATTAATAGAGGAATCATCAGGGTTTTTCCAAAAAGAGGTATCTATCTCAAATTAGAAATTGGAGGCTCATTACCCTCCTTAATGTTTCTTACATAATCCTCGCTAAAATTTTGGCTCGTATACTTATTGATATCCTCCCTAGTTTTGTTAGTAATACTCAAACTAGCTTTTTCAAGGGTAGGTATATCTTGAAAAATCTTATTATTAGTTGGGAGACTATTGAGTGGGCTAATGTAATGAACTAAGAAAATGACACTCTTCCTTAATTTTGAAAATTCCTATGATAGGGTTGAATGGTCATTTATCACAATGACGAGCTTGAAGCATTTTATTTTTCGTAATTTTTTTTTTAAAATGGTAGATGTCTTATTCAAGGATGAACTATTTCTCAAGTTGATATAAAGGGTTTTTTTATTAACCCTTCTAGCTAAAAAGATCAACAAGGAAAAGTTGCCTACTTGCCCCTGCTCTTTTTGTGATCACCTTTGATTTCATCTTTTATTTTTTAAGAGATATGAGTAATGGAATGGGTGTCAAAGGACTTACAACCCCTAATGAGGACAAACTTCTAAATATACAATTTGCATATGCATTGCAATCTTTGTGAATTAGGAAGAAATGAGTTTTAAGAACTTGATGAGCAAGATAGAAATGTTTTGCAACGAATCTAGAGCAAATATTTCTAAAATAAATTTTATGGTAATAGTTGGAATTCTTCTTTGAATCATCATTGGTTTAAATTTTTTGAGATGCTATGGGGTGAATCGAACTCGCATGTGAGATACCTAAGAATCTCATTTGAAATCAATCATTCTCTTAAGTCAATATTGGATTAGATTAAATTATTATTGAATAAAAATTATTGAAGTAGATTAGATAATATCTTTCTTTGGCTGGTAGAGTGCAAGTTTGTCACAAAAAAATTGTCCTCCTATAGCTTATATTACACTTAAGTATGATTGTTTTGCAACTATCGTGTGAATAAAATTCTAAGGATGATTAGGAAGTTTCTTTGGTCTAATGGGAAAGGAAAGAGACACAAATCTACTATCAAGTGTGATTGGTATTGTTTAGATAAATACAATGGTGGGTATCGTTTAGATAAATACAATGGTGGGTATTATTTAGATAAAGACAATGGTGGCCTTGGATTGAAATACTTGAGACTACAAGTAATTTCCCTTTCTACTAAAAAAATTGTTAAATCTTAGTGCTAAAGAGGCCTAAAGAGTTTTAGTGAGGAATGGAAGTTTGATGCAAGAACTTGTGGAGGTCATAAATTTTGATCCAGGAGTCTAATTGAGCTTTGAGTTTTTTTTAAGATTTTTTTCAATTTTTTTTTTTTTAAATTTTAATTGTCAACTTACTAATTTAATTACATACAAGGGTTTGAAATTCAATTAAAAAAATAAATTGAAAAAATCTTGAAAAGAATACTAAAAGCCCAATTAGACTCCCAAGTCAAAATTTATGACCTTCAAAAGTTCCTACATCATAGTCCCTAAATAGGCTAGGATTTGGAAGGACTTATATCTTCATGACTCCTTTTTTGGAAAGTTCTCTTTATCCCCTTTTGGCTCTAATGTATTTAAGAGTATCTGGAAGGCAAGGGAAATTGTTAGGAACTAGATCAAAGGAAAAAAGGTCCATAATAAAGAAGAGAAAAATTGTAGCTTTAGGTTAAAATGTGGTGGAATCTTCAATGGAAGAAGAATCCCATGGCTCTATAACATGATTTTTTTTTCAAGAGCTAGGATAGTAAATACATCAAAGAATTTGGTAACACAATGAATAATAAATAGACCAAGTCTTGGGCTTCTCTTAGAACTAAGTATGGTTTACCACTTTTCTAAGGAGCAAATACAGTCTTTAAGAAAATCCTGTGAGAGCATTCAATTTATTTTTCAAATAAGTTTTGAACCTAGAGTTTATGACAACTTGAAGTGGTGGGATAGAACTTCCCTCTATAAGTTGAACTCCAAAAATATCCACAACTCTTTTTCAAAGTCCTAAGAGCTTATCACCTACATCTTAATGATTGTTGGTAATTGAACTTTAGTGATGGGCAATGATCTAAGATTCTTAAACATTCTTGGTCTAATGTGATTGAACCAAAGAAAGCCTATTTTAAATGGTTACTCTTATTAAAAAAGTTACCTATCAATCTAAAGCATGTCCAACCTATTAATAACATGTACTCTATCTATGAAATTCTTGAAATAGTGAACCATATTTTCTTTGACCATTTATTTGCTAAAGAAATTTGGCTTTTATTTTTTGTTGATTTGGATGGGTAGGATATCAAGAGTAACTTTTCATGGAAAGAATTTTTATTTGGTTATGTTGAAGGTGTGAGCAAATATTTAGTATTTTGGTTGTTTTTAACTACTAATATTCTTTGTTTTTTTGAGAAAAAAAAGAAATGAGAGTTATTTTCAAGGAAGGAAGACACACCTTACCAAGTCTTACAAAATACTCATTTTTTATATTTCCCTTCAAGTTACTCTAACATTGGAAGTGGCCAATAATAAGTTATGGGAGGTTTTGGACATAGACCAAGTCAACATCTTGAGATCTGAGGTGAAGGCAACCAAATATTGGCCCTGTGCTAGGGATGAAAATGATCACTTTGTGAAGAACTACTTGAAACTTTAGGAAAGGCATAAAAGCTATAAATATGATACGCTCCTTGAAGACATGGTTCTCAAAGAAAATCACAAAATTATTAAGGTTTATTGCAAGCTAGAGGTGGTTAGAAACAATGACAACATCTTAAAGATCAATCCCCCACTGGGTTTTATGATATGAATGTATACGGTGACAGCTGCAATATCTAGGTTGTTATGGCTTTGAGCACTAAAAATTGTTCATATATGTAACATTTTTTCATATCTATGTTGGTTTTTAGGCTCCTAGACTTGTTATGCTCTTTTTGAGTGCAATATGTACTATGTAACCCACTTTTTCTTTGATAATATATAATCATTTCAAAAAAATTGTGCAAAGCTTATTATTTTTATAAAATTCGTTATTTGTAATTATGATTTGATATCATAATTACAAATAATTTTTTTTATAAAATATAATAAGCTTTACACAATTTTCAGAAAGCTAAACATATTTATATGTGACTTAAAGGAATCAAATCTTAAATGTTGTAATATGTGAAATTATAATTATATATAGCAAATTTAATGAAAATAATAACTTTTCTAGAAATTTGAGAAAGTTAAACATACTAATATGTAAAAAAAAACATCCAATAGAGAAAAGACAAACATACTAACAAAAAAGAAAAGTTACATACAAGAAAAACATGAACTAAAAATAACTATGTATTTCAATATAGTACATTTAAACTTTTCTGTCATAAAAGTTTAAAATTCTTAAACTTATAGTTATAAATAAAAATAACGAGACTCCCTACATTAATAAGTCCAATTAATTCAAATGTTTAAGCATTAAATCACCTCTTAACTATTTACACCTAACAATTACCAAGTTTGTGAATTTTTTTATGAATTATTACTTTCAATCATTCATAAACATTCATATATCACATAAAGGAATCATATCCTATGTACCTAAATTTTTAATATTATAATTATAAATAACAATATTTATTAAAAAATGATTTTTTTTGTATAAACTTGAGAAAAGTTAAATATACTAAGAGAGAAGCATTGAATAGAAAAAAGTCAATTATAGTACCAAACAAAAGAAATTTATATACAATAAAACGAAATTAAAAATAAAATGTATTACAATTTACATTTGTACACAATCTTTTCTAATAAAAAAGTATAAAATTGTTAAAATATAAATATCTCAAATAAAATCTCAACATTCAAATGTTTAAGTACTAAATCACCATTCAACCACTTACACTTAACAATAACCAAGTCTATGAAATGTTAATAATTTTTTTCTTTCAATCAATCATAAATACTTTCTAATCAAGTCTATGAAATGTTTGTAATTTTTTTCTTTCAAACTTCTAATGCTTAAAATAATCAACATCTATCTCAAATAACATAATAACATATTTGTATCATTAAATTTATGATTAACTTGACATTTAATTTATTTAATTTTAATATTAATCTTCTTAAGAAAAATAAATTATTTTATTTAAATAAAATATAATAAACAACTTTTTTTAATTAAAATAAACAATTAAATATAATAGCATTATTAAATAAGATGAACCTTTTTACTTAAAAAGATTTTTGTCTATCTTCTACTAAATAAAAGGTAAACCCACTCTTCCTTTTATAAAAGCTACACTCACCCCATTCCATGTAATGAAATGAATGTGGGATTAAACTAAATCGTCCAGTCCAATGACCAACCAAACCGTGATGTGAACAGCTACGGAACAGGAACGGGAATGTTGGATGTGAATTGCTACGGTGGAGTGGAAACAGAGATTTGAAAAGGTGCGGTTAAGAAGCAAGAGAGGCTGAGTTAAGAGGGCCCCACATGGGGCTGGCCACCTAAGCATTCAAGGCTTAGAGTGTGCCGGTTAAGCCGGCCCCTTTAGATAGTGAACGTCTGAGTTTTTAATTAATTAATCTGCCGGCCACTTCTGGAAATTGATTAAATTTTGAAATTTTACGCGTCCAATCCGCCCGGGCTTGAAATCTCTTCCCCAGTCCCCACCCTTCCTCACAAGTATCGACATGACATCTCCTTGCAACTTCCAATTTTAGGAAGTATAGATAGGAAATTTAAGGGAATGTTATTGTATTCCATTAATATTATCTTAATTTTAGATTTTCTAACAAGTCAAAGTATCTTGTTACATCTTAAAAAAATACACGTAGTCACATAATAATTAGACTTTTATAAAGATAAGATCTACAAAACATCATTCAATATTATTTTGTAATGAAATACATGAAATATTAGGTATTGTTAATATATACAAATATTATTCACTCACATAACTTAAAACAACTATATTTACATCTAGAAAATATGAAAATGTCCATTAGTATTTTGACAAGACATTCCAAGTTACAATTATTTCAATTAACATCATACTTTTGACTAGTAACATGACAAATCAAATTCAACACAACTAATAAAAAAAATACTTAAACGAGCAACATTTTAAAAAACAACATTGACATGGGCCCTTTAATTGCTCACCAATTATACTAAACCTAACATATAATGATCAAATAGCATCTCAAAATAATTTGGCATTTAAATTAAGTCACTTTACCACACTATCATAAAGTTATATATACATCTTGAATCTTTGTTGAACTAAAATCCATACTAAAAGTTCCTAAATTTCATAAGAAGAAACATAACGATCTGAACAACTTAGAGGTCATTGATGTACTATAAACTAAATCTTCTTCAAGCATGTCATTGGAGTTATCTTAATTTTTGTAAGTGCTGGAAGTAATAAGAGATTTAAAATAATCAACAACACTTACAACCACTTCAAATCAAGATTAACAACTTCAATCATTTTGTAAATTGCAAGAGTAATCTATTATGGTTCTTTCTTTTTTTTTCCTTCTAAGAAATTAACCTTATACAAGAACAAATTATTTTCTTAGTACAAGCCCAAAATTATTGATCATTAAGGATAAGATGAACCTCTAAATTGAGTTGCAAATATATCAAGCATGAAATTTGAAAAATATAGAAAAAAATATTATACCCAACCTACATATTAAGATATATTGATATTTGTATTATAATGTTGCCCCATGTAATTTATTATATTTTAAGTTGTGTGGATGAATAATATTTGACAACCTACTTATTATATTTATTACTTGGCAACTTCAAATTTTTTTATTTTTTTATTTTTTTAATTTATTATTTGACATTTGTAGTTTTGAAATATAATAGATTACATGGGACAACATTCAACACTAATAAGGAGAAAAAACATGAAATCAAATACCAAGCATGCATACCAAGGATCAAAATTTGGTCACAATACTATTTACTAACCAAAAACAAAAGCTAACCTTTGTAGCTTAAAAACCAATGAGAAATTAGATCTTAAATAGGACCATAATAAGGGAAGACCCCAAAAAATCAAAAAGTAGGGCCCTACAAGCTAACATCAAAAAAGAAAAAAAAAACTAATATGCATCAATCCCTCTTTCAAGAAAAAAATAATAATTAAAAATCCCACTTTAATTCTTATTTCTAAACCCAATCTGAAAGCTACTCAAGAATACGTACTTATTATTGAAAAAAATAAAAAAACTATATGTGAGTCTATAAAATATAGGTCAAACAAAAACTTCAAATTTTAATCCACTTAGAATAGAATTAACTGTCAAAATTGTAGAAAATATCAAATACAATGTGTCCAAAAAGAAAAAATCAATAAATAAACTAACTTTTGGAGACACAAACAACTTTAGACATTGCAATTCTAAATCATTATTACATTTTTTCATGTTCTTTTTATATATTAGTTTGGTTACATTTTTGTTATGTCTTTTTCATTCCATTCAGAGCATTTCTTAAATTCCCAATGTTGCTTCTTACATTGAATTATCCCAAATAGGCATTACCCTATGAATTAGTGGCCAACTAGATTTATGGGAGAATGTCAAATTATTTAGTCTTGATAGGTCATGGGTTTCTTCTGTTATCTCGAATTGTTATCTCAATTCGATAATTAAGAATTAAGCATTTTGGCATATGGACTAATGGCACACTTGAGCCCAAAGCATTCCCATCTTTGAGCTCAAATCATTGTCATGTTACCCTTATTGTTTTTCACAAACATGTATCCTATCTTATGTTATGTCAATTCAAGAATGAAGAATTAAGTTTTTTGACATATAGAATCATTAGTGATACACTTGTGCCCAAAGCATATCCATATTTGAGCTAGAATATTTGCCATATTATCATTTCTGTTTGTTATAAATATATCACTTTGATCACGTACATTATAATCCAAAGCAACCATGTGATAAAAATATAAAGAGGATGGTCATAACTCTCTTGAATTTGAAAGAGTATCTTTTTTTTTTTTTTTAAAAGAGCTTTCAATGGTTTCAAAGTTTTTTCCCCTCCGTATACTTATCTATGCTATATAAATATATGAATCATTTCCCAAAACTTGATTCCATCAACATCAAGCCCACTTCCTCTAGTGTAAGAGGATATTTTTCATGCCTACACTCTCTAGATTTTCCTTGAGCAATATTTTCCATCACTTATGGATCATGATTGTGATTGATTTCAAATTCCTGCACATCCAACATAATTAGTCATTTACTATGAAAGTACAACATAGCAACAAAGATTCATATTATGATAAAAAGAATGTGTTAACTATGCTTAAAAATGGAGCTCATGCAAATGAGAAGGTGGCATGAGACTTTCATGAGCTATATCATGATTTGAATGGAAATATGTTCATATTGCTATCCTTTTGATTGATGTCGACCCAAACCTTATTTTCTTTCAAGATTTGACACGGTAATTTGCATGCTTTTAATTATATTTTAGAAGTTTAAGTCAAAGCTAGTTTTAGAGTTGATCAAGCCCTAGATTTTAGATCTCAAGAGAATTTTTCAAGTTATAAATTGTGGTTTTATTTCAAATTCTAAGTTGTACATGCCTCAAAATTTGAGATTTAACTATATTTTGCATAGATTCGACTTTAGTTTTTTGCATCTTTAGTGATTAGATTTGAGTTGTGATTGTAGGGGGAAAGGTAGATATTTAATTACAATAATTAATTAATACTTAGTAACTTCAATCGAAAAGGCCCTCAGATCAACAATCTAAATTAATTAATTAAAAAATTAGTTTATTATTATTTTTAATAAATAAAATGTTAAAAAAGTTATTAATTTATTTCTCTTTTGAAAGTTTATATTTAATTATTTATTATCTTATATTTTTTCAAATCAATACACATTTTCTTAAACATTTTGATTTGGAAAAGCACAAAGATTGTGAATGTACTTTAATTATAAAGAAATACAAAATTAAAGAGTTGACCTTAACAAAGACAACTACAATATCATATTTTATATAGAAGATTTAAAATAAAATATAATGTTTACATACTTTTTGAGTTATAAACCTAATTTAATCTAAAGGATATTAAAATTTATTATTATCATGAGTCAAGGGAAGGTATTCATCTCTTCTCTTTGTGACAATCTTTTTGAAAATTCAATATTAGTGATTGTCATTCTTCTGTGCTATTTAAACAACCATAAAATTCATTATGTACAAGTAAACAAAGTTTTTGAAAATGTAATTTTTATAATAAATTGAGCATTTTGAAAATACTATATATTCTTCTTAAGTTTTATTTTATGTTTTCTATTTAAATATTTGATTTTGAGTTAGAAAATAAAACAAGTGACATCTCTGACTACAAGAAAAAAATATTTTCATAGGAGAGAAGCTCATTGGCTTCTATTCTTGCAAGACACTCTTATTGTTCTTCTGAGGATATGGATGTGTTGTCATGGGTAATGATCCCAAGGGGAAGTACTCATTGGCTTAGGTTTATGCTACTTTGTAGGGTCAACATGAGGACTTGAGAGAGAGTCCTTGGTGGAAACGAATTTGTAATAAAAATGAGTGGCCCAAGTGCAATTTGTTCATGTGGCTAATGAGTTTGAATAAATTCATCACTTGGGAGAATATTAGGAAAAGAGGATTTAGTGACCCTTCACTATGTTTCCTCTATGGATGTAGTGAAGAAAGCTCCAATCATCTTTTCTTCTAATATTCTTTTTCGGTAGAAATTTGGAGGCTTTGGTGGATGCTATGGAGGAGACCACTTTTGCAAGATTCATCTTTGCATGGTCTTTGGGATAATTTGAGCCTTCCTCTAGCTTTTACTTCCTTCTTCCTGGGAGTTAGGCCCCCCTCTCTTATTATCTGGCAGATTTTGCTATAGCAAAATAGATGGATTTTTTAGGAGCAATGACAAGTTTCCCTTTAGGTTTGGTACAAGGTAAAGAGCATGATTAAGGAGACAATTAAGGCTAGGTTAGATCTAGTGGGTCCTTTTTCCTCGACTAATTCTATCACTACTACCCTCTTGGCCATTTCTATGTCCAATATCTAAGATCTCTTGTCTGTCTAGGTATTAGGCAGAGGTTGTCCAAGAAAGTGAATTGTGAGGGCAAGTGGAGTCCACCCCTAGAGGGATTCTATAAAATAAACATAAATAGTTATGCTTAGGGTAACCCAGGGGTTGCTAGTATTGGTGGATTGGGACGTGATACCAGAGGCTATGCATAGTTTTTTTTTCTCTAGTTATATGGTAGTGCATTCTAATAATCAAATGGAGGCTTGGGCTATTCTTAAGGATTTGGAGAAATCTTGTGAGTTGGGTTGGAAGAAGGTGGCCTATGAGACAGATTCTATGGTTTTGGTTTCTTTTCTAAATAACCAAGATTTCCAGAACTCCTCGTGGAGATTGGGTGTGATAACCAAACAAATCCTTTCTTTTCCTAAAATTTTGATTATATTTCCTTTATGCATATTCCTAGGGAATGGAACAAAGTGGATAATTGTCTAACCAAATGGGCATCTGATGAGCTAATGGGTGGACTATATGGGATTGAAATCAAATAGATCGGCAAAAAAGCCAGTGACTGGCTCAAATTCATCATGACGATAAAAAAGATTAGTTGTGTGGGGATGCTTTGTTTGTTTGCTCTTTGGTTCTAGGAGGTGTTGAATAAGACAACTGAGAGGGGGGTGAATCAGTCATGACCAATTTTAACCTTTAAACCTTTCACTAGAAATTAGATCAAACACAAATCCTTTACTTTGCTAAAATGATTAAACATTAAGTGTAAAGACAAAAACTAAAAAACATCACACATACACAGTAACACTAGATTTACATCTAGTAAACCCAATAAGAGAAAAACCACAGTGAGGATTAGCTCACAATATAAAGAATATCAAAACCGATTACAAAGGCTCACTTCCAAAGTAGGCTCACTACCAAAACAGGACTTACTATCCAACAAGGGTTAACCACTCGAAGGGCTCACTACCACACAGATATAAAGAAGATATAAGAGATATGCTACAGAGAGAAGACAATCTCAATGCAACAAATATTTCCACCACGACTCACTCAACCACTTGTAGACATGCATGAATGATAGAGTACACCTTCAACTCATTGCATCTGAAAACTTAGCAATTAGATTTTGTACTGATCTACCAAACTCGCATCACATACACACTATTTTGCATCTATCTTGCTCTATTTCTTTTCATTGTCTCTTTGTACACCTTTCACCAATATCTCATCATGTATTTATACCATCTTCAACTTTGAAACATATCCAAAGTCGGCCATACATCATTTAAATTCAAATTAGGTCAATGCTAGGGTGGAATTAGAATGAGGACAACCCAAAAACATGTTTGATGAGGACCTAAATAAGTCCAACACACTTCATGAACTTTGAAAGTAGTGTTTAACACAAGGTCGGCCAAACCAGTGTAAAACACATAGAACAATTAAGCACAGGCAACCCTTAATGCAATCCAATCTTTCCTAACAAAAAAATTATCTTGAATATGATCATACCATCTTAACTCTAGAACCACAAGGCATAAGACACAACCAAGAGGAAATTCAGAGCAACAACATTTCTCCCAGACCTCAGCAAGATACCTAAAATAACATAGTTCAGAATTGGTGAACATAACTCACATTGTACAATGATATAGAAACCCAAAATCTACATATAGCATCTTCCAACAACCATGATCAACATATCTGAACCACATGAACATAGGAGCAAATCCTAGAGAAAACCCCAGAGCAAACACTGAACACCTGCAACCTTTCTTCATTACAATTTTCTCAGTATCCTCGACATATACATCGAATAACTTGCATCCATGACATCAATGACAACAAAAACCATTTTATAACCAATTAGCCAGTTGACATCAATGGCAACACCTTCATTCTTGCAACAATCTTTGTCCCTTTTTCATTTATGGCAACACATGATGTGAAAAACCATCAAAGACAACATAATAGCTTTGCACACACTTTTCATGATTTTACTTTTTATTTCTCCCCCTTAGTAGATAAAAATTTTCACATCTTCCTCATCTCCCCCTTTGACATCAATGGAAAATGAAAAGGATATTTTACCTTGATTTCCCCTTTGACATTAAAAACAAAATACTCTTTCAATGACAACACATGACACTACCTACTCCCCCTGAGAGGTAGCCACCAAAACATTAGTCTAGAACAAATATAGATCCATAGACCCACTAGATTGATGCATCTCCCTATGCACCTAGTTCAAAAAAGGAGGGGAAATGACCCCTAACTTCTCCTGGAGATACCCAAAAGTATCTTTAGGAAGAGTCTTCGTAAATATATCAACAATATGATCCTTCGTAGGTACATACTCAAGTTTTACTTCATTCTCCACAACCTTCTCTCTCAAGAAGTGATACTTGATAGATATATGATTTTTCCTCAAGTGCATCACTGGATTCTTTGAAATGTTAATTGCACTTGTATTATCATAGAAGATAGAAATATATTATCACAGAAGATAGAAATAGGAGCTTCATACATTATTCTAATATCTTTCAATGTTTGTTTCATCCATAAAACTTGTGTACAGCAAGATGCAGCAGCAATACACTCAACTTCAGCAATGGACAAAGAAACTAAATCTTGCTTTTTACTCAACCAAGCCACCAATCTGCAACCAAGAAAGAATGCACCACCACTTGTACTTTTTTGTCATCTACACAACCAACCCAATCTGCATTTGTATAAGCACTTAGTGTAAAGTCAGTATCCCTGGAATACCATAAGCCATAATCCAGAGTGCCATTCAAATACCTAAATATTCTCTTAACAACAACATGTGTTTCTTTAGGATCTTCTTGAAATCTAGCCACAAGATAGATTGCACGCATAATATCCGGTCTAGTAGCAGTCAAATACAACCATCCACCAATCATAATCTATATTTTCTCTTATCAGCCTTAGGTGAATCATCATCTTTACTTAATTTGCAACCATTCACCATAGGATAGCATACCGGTTTGGAGCCATTCATCCCAAACTTCTTCAACATCTCTCTTACATACTTTGACTGTGAAATAAAAATCACTTTCTCTGTTTGATTAATTTGCAGCCCAAGAAAGAAATTCATCTCACCAAACATGGACATCTCAAATTCTTTTTGCATTTCTTCCACAAAAAATTTTCACATATTTTAATTTCCTCCAAAGATAATGTCATTAGTTCATATACAACCACAATCAATATTTTTGCATTTTCAATTTTAAAATACAGATTACTATCTAGGTCGTACCTTTGTTGAAACCTTGTTGAATCAAATACTTGTCCAACCTTGCATACCAAGCTCTAGGAGCTTGCTTCAATCTGTAGACCATATTTGGTTGATCTAACAACTGAAAACCTTCTGGTTATTCCGTGTAGACCTCTTCTTCTAAATCACCATTAAAAATGCAGACTTAACATCCATCTGATAGACCTTGAAATCTTTATGAGCAGTAAATGCTAAGAACATTCTAATAGCTTCCATTCTTGCCACCAAAGCAAAAGTCTCTTAAAAATCTACGCCTTCTACTTGTGGGTAGCCCTTACACACAAGCCTTGCTTTATTTCTAACCACTTCTCCATTCTCATTCAACTTGTTTTGAATACCCACTTTGATCCAATTATGTTTTTATCTACCAGTCTAGGGACCAATTCCCATGTTTGATTCTTCTCAATCTGCATAAGTTCTTCTTTCATAGCTTCCATCCAATTCTCATCTTTACATGCTTCACTTATGGTCTTTGGTTCAATCTCATAAAGTAAACACAAATTTATCTCGCCAGTAGCAGCTCTACTTCTTCTCAATACTCCTTTTTCCTTATGTCCAATGATCTAACTATCTGAATGATTTTTTTGCACATATTTAGGTGTCTTAGGGGACTTCACCAAAGCTTCTTCTTTTGACTCTTCTTCATTCTTCTTCTTTCTCATTCTTTTCCCGTTCTTCCACAAATTCTTCAATCCTTACGCAATTAGGTTCATCAGATACATACCCATCAACTTCAATTGAATTCTTCATTTCTTCATCAACCTTAACATTTGTGCTTTCTACAATCTTCCTCAATCTTTTATTGAAACATCTATAAGATTTGCTTCTAGTAGAACATCCAAGAAAAATACCTTCATCACTTCTAGTATCAAGCTTCCCTAAATTTTCTACATCCCGTCTGATATAACATTTGCTTCCAAATACCTTGAAATACTTAACAGTAGGAATTCTTCCACACCATAGCTCATGGGGGGTCTTAGTACTATTGGCTCTTGCTTGAACTTGATTGAACACATAAACAACAGTGTGAATAGCTTCTCTCCAATAAACTTGTGGTAGACCAACTTCAGTAATCATCGATCTAGCAGCTTCTTGAATTGTTAAATTCTTCCTTCTAACAACTCCATTCTGTTGAGGAATTCTCAGAGCAGATAACTGCCTTTTTATTCCATGAACTTCACAAAACATATTAAACTCATGGGAGGTGAATTCTCCACCTCTATAAGACCTTAAGCATTTTATTCTCAAATTTACTTCATTTTCAACCATAGCTTTGAATGTTTTGAATCTATCTAATGCATCATATTTCTCTCTAAGAAATGTAACCCATGTGTACCTAGATTAATCATCAATCAAAAGCATAAAGTACCTTTCACCTTGTAGACTTCTCACTCTTGTAGGACCACAGAGATATGTATGAATTAAATTTAGTAGTCCGGTAGTAGATTACATTCCTTTGATCTGAAGTTGTTTCTTGCTTGCTTTCCAAACTAGCAATTCCTGCAAATAACATTAACAGGCTTTGTAATCCTTGGTAAATCTCTCATGGCTTGTACTATACTAATCATTTCCAGGTTATCAAAATTCATATGGCGTGCATTCTCCGATGCCATAACCAACTGTCATTAATCTGAGTCATAAAGCAACATCCATCAACACCCTTAAGTTGATATATATTTCCTTCAGACTTCTTTCCTACAACAATCATTGTTACGGATCATTTCCTGATTTCACATCTCTCATCCTTAAATACAATATTTTATCCTTTACTACACATTTTTCCAACACTCAAGAGATTATTCCTTAAGCTGTTAACATAGTAGACATCATCAGTATTATGTTTTCCATCAAAACTTACTAAACCTATCCCACAAATCTTAGCACCAATATCATCTCCAAACATAACTAATCTTCCATCATATTTTTTAAGTTTAACAAACTTACTCTTATCACCAGTCATGTGATGTGAACAACCACTATCAACAACCCAACAATTCTTTTCCTGTTTAGCATGTAGGGAAAAGATTACAGTATCTTTCTCTTTCTCTTTCTATGGAGGACATTCTTTCACCTATCTTTTAGAATTAGTAGAAGTAGGTTCATCTTTTATAGCCAAGAACAAGCATTCATTTTCATCAAAATATCCATAATCAAATTCCTCATCATAAATACTAGCATCCGCATTCACATAATATGCTCTATTGATCTTCTTACTTTTTTTTTCTTTGCTAAATCTTTCTTTATTCTTCTTATCTCTTTCTGAACATCTCAAAGCATAATGACCTGTTCCTCCACAACTAAAGCATTTTAAGGGTAACTTACCTTCATAATTACTGGAGCGTTTCCTCATTATTCTCACAAAGTTAGCTTCTACTTCATCAAGATTTTCTTCATCCAGATCTTTAGCTCTTATAGCCTTAAAAGTAGTTTTTGATTTATATCCATTTCTCAAATTTGAATTTATCAACTCATAAGATGTCAGAGTTCCTAATAATTGATCTTTAGTGTAGGTCTTGTAGTCTAGATATGTTCTTCAATAGCAGATGATTTTCATTGTATGCATCAGGGAGAGTTCTAAGAATCTTCTTTACAATCCTAGATTCATCTATTGTAGCACCAAGTCCTCACATTCCACCTACCACCTCTTCCACTTTTTGTACATAGGATTTAATGTTCTCATCTTTAGACATATGCAGGAGCTCAAATTGTGTCTCCAAATTCTGCAACTTTGCTTCTTTGGCCCTTTCATCTCCTTCATGCACCTTTTCTAAAGCATCCTAGACTGCCTTAGCAGTCTTAAAATTTTGAACTTTAATCAACTTAGAATGTGCAAGACTATTCTTCAAAATGAACTTCACCTTATTGTTCGCTTCATGTGCCTTGATTTCATCAAGTTGTACTTGGACCATTAGTAGGAGTGTGAGAAGTCATGTAAGCTTTCTCAACATCATATCCACAATGCTCCAGATATTCTTCCATCTGTATTTTCCAAATAGCATAATCAGTTCCATCGAACTTCGGATACTCAAAATTGATATTGCCTGCCATCCCAAACCTTCCTTAAGCGATTAAGCGAGCTTCTCCAAGGAACCAAGCTCTAATGCCAATTATTGAATAACATAACTGAGAGGGGTGTAAATCAGTTGTGACAAATTTTAACCTTTAAACCTTTCACCAAAAATTAGATCAAACACAAATTCTTTACTCTACTAAAATGATTAAACATTAAGTGCAAAGGTAGAAACTGAAGAACATCACACATACACAGTAACACTATCTATTTACGTGGAAAACCCAATAAGGGAAAAAAATGGTGAGGATTATCTCACAATATAAAGAATATCATTGAAACTGATTACAAAGGCTCACTACCAAAACAGGACTCACTGTCTAGATCAGGACTCACTATCCAACAAGGGTTGACCATTGAGAGGTCTCAATGCCATAAAGATACAAAGAAGATAGAAGAGATATGTTACAGAGAGAAGACAATCTCAATGCAACAAATATTTCCACCATGGCTCACTCAACCACTTGCAGACATGCATGAATGATAGAGTACACCTTCAGCTCATTGCATCCAGAAACTTGACAATTAGATTTCACACTAATCTACCAAACTCGCATCACATACACATTGTTTCACATCTATTTCACATCTATCTTGCTCTATTTCTTTTCATTATCTCTTTGTACACCTTTCACCAATATCTCATTTTGTATTTATACCATCTTCAACTTTGAAACATATCCAAATTCATTCATACATCATTTAAATTCAAATTAGGTCAATTCCAAAACATTCTAGGGTGGAATTAGAATGAGGACAACCCAAAAACACATTTGATGAGGACCCAAATAAGTCCCAAAATGCTTCATGAACTTCAAAAGTAGTGTTTAACACAAGGTCGGCCAAACCAGTGTAAAACACATAGAACAATTAAGCACATGCAACCTTTAATGCAATCCAATCTTTCCAAACAACAAAATTATCTTCAATATGATCATAACAGCTTAACTCTAGAATTCCAAGGCATAAGACATAACCAAGAGGAAATTTGGAGCAATTACATTTCTCCTGAGCCTCGGCCAAATACCCAAAAAAACACAATTCACAACTGGTGAACATAACTCGCACTATGCAACAATCTAGAAACCCAAAATTTGGATATAGCAGCTTCCAACAACCATGATCAACATATCTAAACCACATGAACATAGGAGAAAATCTTGGAGAAAAACCCAAAGAAAACACTAAATACCTGCAACCTTTCTTCATTACAATTTTCTCAATATTCTCAACATATACAGCCAATAACCTACATCCATGACATCAATGACAATAGCAACCAATTGATAACTAGTTAACTAGTTGATATCAATGACAACACCTTCATTCTTGCAATAGGAGGATGGTTGGAGTGGTATTTTACTAGAGTCTTGTGATTCCTTCTCTTTAGGCTTTGATTATGATATTGGGTTGATGGATTTGGGATGTTAGCTCTCCTACTATATTTTTTTGTTTTCCTTTGAATAAAATTTTCACCCGTTTTCTCAAAAAAAGAAAAAAATAATAAGGAAAAATTTACAAAAATTAAAATCAGAATAAATACATGTGGATATCAAAGAAAGAAATATACTCCTCTAATAGTGTCTAGAAAAGAAAAAATTTGTAACTTGTAAAGGCTACAACAATAGAGTGTATTACTTGAGATACAAATTTTCATGTTGTAACCTATCTTAAAAAGGTGAGAATACTAAAAAATCTTCTGGGATTCTCAAACATAATTTAGAATTTCATAGGTCTCTACTTAAGTGTAATTTTAAAAGATTAACTAGAAAAAGAAATAAGAATGCAACTAGAGTAGGTTGCACACATAGACCTAAAAAGAAAACTAATTTATTTTGAATGGAATGCCAACTTTAATTTGAACATTGTTAGATTTTAGGAGAAGAAAGAATCGAGCCAAGATGTGTTGTCAATTGTAGATCAATGCAACTCTAATTGACAAATGATCGATGATCAAAATAGTGGAAAGGAGAAATTATCCTAAAAGAGATAAAGTAGAGACAATTGTAAGAGAATTTTGAGAATACTCACATTATTCTCACTGAACTAGTAGAGGTGAGAGTAGAGTGTTGTATATTTAGAAAAAAATATAGGCATATACATTCAAGAGGTGCATTAACTCCAACTACCCATAATAGATGGGAGGTTTTACCTACTTGGTAAATGTCAAAATATGTGGCAATACCTACTCAAATAAATAAAAATGAATGATTATGAGAGGTGGCATATATATTCAAAAGAGGGTGTGAGACTCAACTACCCAAAGGTGGGTGAGAGTGACACATGTAACTAATGGATTACAACACATGGTCTCATATTGTACGGGGGAAAATAAGCATAAGGAAAAAGCAATAAAATCATAAGAATGAGATAAAAAAAAAGATAAATTCCAACCTACTCATGAAATGAAATTATAAATCAATGAATTCAACAAAAAAACGTTATCATAAAAGAGAACATAAACTAAATTCATGAATTACAACATTACCATCCCATGTCGAAGTGTGTTTGTATTGATGTCATATTTCTTGGATCAACATGAATCCTCCATTGTTGTGCAAAAGCTACAAAAGGTATGTTAATGGTGATCAAAGATATAAGTATTTTCTCTTAAGAATTCGATGGTCAATTCAGCATGACCTCTCCACACAAATTCTCTAGATTCTCCAATTGTTTTTGAGAAGGAAGAAGGTTATTTTATAGATTTCCAGGTTTCAAATGAATGATTGAGATTGAATAGTGAAAGATCATGATCAATGATTGAGAATCATTGAGAGGAAATAGATTGGTCAATTAACTCCTCTGATTAATCCAATTAAGGATTTTAATTGGATAATCGGTGGGCTAGATTGGAATGATTAGCAAGATTAGAGAAGTTAGATTGAGTGTTTACTAGGATTGAGAAAGTCGGATTGAGTTAGGAAATAGATGGGTTAGTTAACCAATTAGAGTGAGAAATCAGTAGTCATGATTTACTCAATCAAAAAGGGGGTGAGGATAATTAATTAATTGAATAATTAATTAATATTGGAGATGAATGTGTAAGTTTCTTTTGACTTTAACAAATAAAGATATATTTATTTGTTGACCATGTTGAGTTATTTTGAATAATTGATTTAATTATTCAACTTTTAGAGAAGGAAAAGTGATTTAATTAAATTATTAATGATAACAATTTAATTCATTTAGATGAATAAGTAGTGTTAGTGACATAATCAAATAAATTGATGTTTATTTAATTAATCAAGAGGAATAAAGTTAGATTAATGATAAAATAGTGAATTAATCAAATAATGTGGGATTATTCAATTAATAGATAGAAATAGGGTTAATTAGTGAAAATGATGTGAAATGCAATTGTATTAATCATAATGATGCCAATGATGGAAAATGCAGTTTAAGATATGTGATATGTATTAGGTCATTTTTACATGTCTACATTTCCCCCCTCTTTGAGACAAAGTACTAGTTACATTGTTTCAAAGAATTCGATTCCCAGATCTGTTGTGTGGCCTCATAACACACCCCACTTTGCTCCTTGGCAAAGTGTGGACCCCCTTTTTTACTATTATTCATTTCTTTCCTTTTTCTTTTTCTTGCTCGAGTGTGCTACTTTTGGAGAAAATAGTAAAATGGAGGTCTTTATTTCAGCTTGCCTGGTCCCTGCCTAAGTCCCCGTATTAGCTGGATTTTGAGTGTTGCAAGCTCTTCCCCTAGTCTTATCAATATACCGCACCCCTAGGTCTCAGACTTTTTGTGGTTGCGATAAGGATTTTGTATCTTCGGTTGGTTTTAGTTTTGCCTGGTTAGTAAGTCAAGCTCAATGAATCGTCGCCAGGATAAATCATCCTGGTGTGTGCATTCCCTTTTTCTTTGTTAGTTAGCCTAGTGGTTGCATTTTTCTTTTTTAGTCGGAGACTAGAAACTGGAGGTTCTATTGCAAATATGTTTCAATCAATTTGGTCCCACTTGAACCCAGTCCTAGTTTCCCTCTTTGCACCTGATTCTCATGAACCCGGTGGGTAAAAGTCTCAATTCTCAATAATCTTTCCAAGGTCCGGTACCAAAGGATTCAAACCTTGTGATCATTAAAGGTCAAGTATCCAAAGTAGCTTTTCTTATAAATTATTTGCCTCATAAGAATTAAGGTGGCATAGAAGTGTGCCACGTAAGCCTTCTATATTGTCTTCTCTAATAGTGAGACCTACACAAAAACCAAGGTGTTCATGATTTGAACCCTAATCCGCCATGATTGCACCTTTATTCAAGGAAATTAATGCATTGTAATAGGAAATTAATGAAGGTGGAAAAAAAAACGTACTTGGCACCACCTCGATCATGCATTTCCTTTTATAACACTCTACCTCGCACTACGCTGCTAATTTGTAAGGACATTGAAGAATCAAGATCAAGGTTGTGGCACGCAAAGAAAGGTAAACCTTGAGAAATCAAAGAACACAACTACCAAGGGTTTTGAATTTACATTCTGAAAGACAATCGTATCATCAGCAAAACTAGGTATGTCTTAGATAACTGAAATTTTGTTAGTTTTTATATGCATGCATGTCTCAAGATAAATGGTGTTTCCCCTGGTGATTTAAATGTTGATTATTTTGAAGTAAATTTAACCAAACTATAGATTGAAAGTTTTATGAATTGTTATAGATAACTAGTTAAATTTAACCCTAACTCGCACACAAGGCACATATTTGCTAATAATGCAAGAAACCCAAGTAAAAATGAGCACTTCTAAAAGGAAGCCAGAAGAGGAATTTCAGTATTTTTCTTCACAAGTCGTACTAGTTGGTGGGATAGTTACTGACACCCATCAAGGGTGGTTTTCTAATATTGAATTCATTACATGGGTTTGGCAAGAAAATGCTTCTGAATGTTCAAAGAATGTTGTTGCAAGTGGGATACATTTAGCAGGAGGGTTTCTGCCAGCAATGGAGGCCCCTGAATTGGTAAGGGAATATTTAAATTGCTATGACCCAGAAAAGAGGGTCGTAGAAAAGGAAGGGAGGGTCTACACAGACCTCTCTATAAAAGGTATTGTATATGCATTTGGGATCCATGTGTCTCCCTATATGTATTCGTTGGATATGAAAATAATGGCCAAAACCTACCTGAGCATCGAGAAACATAATAGAACTATGAGTGCAAAGTGGTGTCAAGAGGAGATTACTAAGCAAATGAAACCAATTGTGAGGTCTTTGTTTAACCAAGATGTTCAGGACACCATAACTTTATTGAGCAGGATAGCTAGACTTAGAGACGCCAGTAAATTCAAACCCTAGATGTTCATACTCATAGCGAAATTAATGGAAGGCCTTGTGGAGATTCATGGGGGAATTTTTATCAGCGACATGTTGTATGACCAAATAATGGAATTCCCACATTTCTTATGGTTTTATATGTCTTCCTATGTGATTTATTCTTGTTCCCTAAGGAAAATAAACAAGGATTGAATAGAGTTGGTATCTGTTACCTGATTTTTAGCTTTCAGCTGAAATCAGGTAAATTAGTGTTTATACTTTTGTGTTTTCGTTTAAACATTAAAAGATACATTATATTCTACTAAGTTCATCAATATGCATGAAAGAGATTGTCAAAAACATATTTCATTTTATTCCAGTGTTGTAATTATAGACAAATAAGAAAGAGAACCAATATATATTGCAAATGTGATCTTTATTGATATTCATGAGTGTATAAATGTCCCTCACAAGCCAAGGGACTAGCTATCCTAATGTTAGTAAAGAAGAGATTACACACATATAGATAACAAAAATAAATTGCATATAACATGAAAAGGTACCCGTCATTGCCTAGTGGAATGAAAAATCCCATTGACTTGGTGTCGCATCATCTCGATCCTTCCCACTGCTCTGCTTCTATTTGACACCCTCCTCGCTACAGTTTTCTACATTGGATAAAAATAGTGTTGTTAGAGCAATGAAAGATCCCTAATCAAAATTATATGCAAAACATCAATAAACGTGTAATCTAATGTCTACAAGCATTAAAATAGCAGCATACCATAAGTGTCCCTGAAAACAAGAAAGGAGTGAACAAACACACCTATGATATGCTTTGTTTATCTAACTATTTGTTCCTTGTACAGATTTAGGACAAGTCGTGTTACTATTATGATTCAACTAATTACAACATGTGGGGTAAATGTGGCTCCCATGAGGGTAGAGCTTAGTATACTGCCCTCTGATGTTTTAAGAGGGATAGTAAATTGAGAAACTTGATCAAATCAATTATATACATGGTATTAATGCATTAAATCAATATGGAATCACACCAATTGATCAACTTTCATTATCAGATTCAAAAGATGCAACACATAATGTGAGCTGCCAAGAAATTTATACTTCATCTTTTCATAGTGAATCCATCAATAGGCTGCCATCATGTCAAAAGGAAGGTACATTTTGTTGTATATGTCTTTCAATCTTCTTAAGTGGGTCCACGATCCATTTTATTAAAAGAAGTAAATGAATTTAGAGATGCATCAAGTTCAATTATAGATGCATCAAGTTCAATTATGCATCTCTTAAAATAATGAAGGATAAATCAAGGCATGCATGAAGCCATCATGGGGCAGCAAGAAGGAACATTTCAAGACACTGTCCAACTCATCTCACCTCAATCCTATTGGACAACCACACATCACATAGGATGGTGAGCTTTCAGGTCACCAGCATAGGTGGCATGTGTCTACCCACTAGGATTAAAGTGAGGAGATTGTGTTTGTTTGTTGCACATGATCAAATGGACTGAAATGTTGTGAAGATCAAGTAACAAAATTGTGGGGAAGAAAGCAATTGTTGGGGAAATCATGAAGATTGGGGCAGTCCTAAAGGAGGGATAGCAACAATGATCTACATTAAAAGGACAGTAAGAATCAATGAGCAATAACAATTTGTATGCCAAGAGTCAATAACAAAGTAAAATAAAAGAACATGGTGTTAAGACACATTGAATCCTACATGAACTCTAGGGAGTATACACTGTTCACATTGAACCAAATCAATGATCATTCACTCAACAGAGGTATGAAACAGCCACTTCATGCTACATGATCATCAAAGAAGGCTATGTAAATAAATGTATTTCAGAATGCAATGAGTAAAATGAAAGCAAATCATATCATGTTACATATTCAATCAATGCATTTCAAACAACAATGCCCTCAATGGAGCAGCCCCTAAGCATGATCAAAAAGGGGCTATGTAAAGAAAATGTGCTTTATAAAGGAGTCCAACATGTGAAAATTTAAAAGAATTTGGAAGGCATTACTAACAATCAAGAGATGCAAGATAGTGCAAAAAATGGAGCTCACATTCAGATGATCATCCAGCCATATACATCAAGTAACCATACCGGAGGAAACAATGTTAAAAGATGCTCAATTTGAGAAGCAGAAGGTACTGAACATGTTCTATTTTGTATCTAAGATAAGCATATTTCTTTCATATGTATTGTTGCTTTTCAAATAGTTAAGTGGGTTATTGCCACAATGTTTTTTACTTAAGAACAAAGCAAGCATGTTGAACATGTATTATCAATTGATCAGCCCCAAAGGATAAAATCTCATGGTGATGGAATGGGACAACAACTAATGGAAATAAGAAATATTTGTTTTTTACAAGATCAATTGAAAAAATGAAGAGTTGGGACTACATTCAAGATTGCTTTTATCTTTTGTAACATCAAAAGTCTAAGTGAAATGACAAATTCACTAGGGCTTGGGAGATCCAAAGGAAAATCACCTGAAAGCATAATGATGTTCTTAAGACGACAATAAGGAAACACACAGAACAATTATGTATGTGGCAGAGCATCCTAGGTGTTAAAGCACCATAATGTAATGGACAGTAAACAATGATCTCACAAGTGGGCAGTCAGTTAAATGTCAAGCTTGCACATGTTTCTGGAGTTTATCCATTGAAGGCTAACAAAGGATGCATTGAGTATAGCACAGTGATGCAATACATCATGTCTTGCATTATTCTTCAATGTTTAATGCCAAAGAATGCTTCAGGAATGCCATGATTGGTAGTATGATCCCTTCCCAAGTCATTTCCAACTGGAAGTCTCAATGCAAAATAGGGTCATCTCTATCTCCGGTGGAAAAAAAGGTCACTCATATTCAAAATCAAAGCAAACATGCATCACAACCCTACTGATCTCACAAAAGCATATGCATATGAAGCCACTATGGATTACAAGTAAGACTTTTATTCCCATGTTGCATTTGAAAAAATACAATCAAGTGTCATGATAGCAACCTTTCACTGAAATAATCAATATTCAAGCATGTGTAAAACAATGTAGCAACAATGGTGCTTCAGATGAAACATTGCATAATCATGATTGAAGTACAGAAGCAGAGGAAATTGTAAGAGATAATTTAGTTATGATCAAGTTTCAGTCTATGTTTCCTTGATAGCCATAACATGTTTGCTAACAATTAGATACCTTTAAACAAGGTACAAGTATGGACATAAATGAAACAATAAAAGAAATTTGGTTCTTTCTTCACCAAATCAAAGAACCCACTTGGGGTTTCTAGTAGAATGTAGAGTACAAAATCATTCTCTTCATGATTTAAGAAAACCACTTGTGTTTTGTGTCAAGATTGCAAATACAGAGGTGAAAAGGTCTGGTTTTGTTTACACATGACAAAACCCATCTGGTTTTTTAAAAAAATCTACAAATACAAGAGTTTCATGGTATTTATTCTATAGAAAATGTCATTTGAAAAAACCAGGTTTTCTTTCACAAATTAAAGAACCCATCTGGGTTGTGTTAAAAAAAAGTTGCAAATGCAGAAGCTTTAAAGGATATTTCATGAAGTTATTTGAAGCAACAAATGTATGCAACAAAAACCATTTCACTTCTTACAACCATGTTTTTTTTTCTTCTAAAAGTCAAAAAACCCACTTGGGGTTTGAATGAAAATTGCAAAAATACAGAAGAGTTGAGTGAAAGATTTATGGGGAATATTCATAGTCATAGTCATGGCCAAAGAGTCATTCTACTCATAGTCATGGCCAAAGAGCCATTCTTTCTTCACCAAATCACAAGAACCCATCTAGGTTTGTGATGGAAATGCAAATACAAAGATAAAAGATAGATATTTAATGGAAATCAAGGTATAGGAAATACATTAAAAAAACCAGTTCATTTTTTATGGCCACGACCCATGAAGAGTCTTTTCTTCACAAAAATCACAAAAGAAACTTGAGGGTTTTTTATTTTCAACTTCAAATATAGAGAAAAGCTAAATTTTGTTTCATATTGGCAATGAAAAGCTTCCATTCGAGCTTCCATTCACTAAAATAAAGGAGAAAATCAAGACTGGTAAAAGGCTTACCTAAAGGTTTTTCTTTTTCTTTTCTTGCAACATTCAAGCATTTTTTTAATACAAAGAGCCTTCACTCGAGCTTGAGAGGAGTCACCAATGGCAGCTAAAAGAAGGATGAAACAATCACAAAGAGAAGAAATAACACCAAAATGATCAGAAATATTCATGGTCGCGACATTAATGCATAAAAAATGGTTTTCAAATGGTGAGAAACATGGTTTTGATGCAAGAAAATGCATTACCTTAGTCCTCCAATGAAGAAATATGCCAAGAAACCAGTCCAAAAAACCATTTTTTGTGCACTCAAGAAATGCTCATGGTGGTAGAGGGTCAACCTCCAAAACCTTCGATACAAAATGGGTGAATGTTTTTCTTTTTCCACATTTTGTTTAGGGTTAGAAACCCTATGGTGGAGGCCAATGGGATTTTTTCCAATTGTTTTAAAAAATGCAAACACATTTTAATGTGTTATGTGGGTCGAATGGTAAGTTTATCACTTAGGCATTTCTTTTGCCTTATATTTCATATTGAATCATATTCCTTGCTTTTAAAATGTGCCAAGTCCCAAACCATGTGCATGTGACCTTTGAGACATACATGCCTTGAAGACCTTCAAAATGTGTGGAAGCACTTTATGATCATATAGGCTGAATTATTGGGCCTTTGTTTGTCTTTGAAAATCAGGACTTGTTGACTAAGTCATAGCCATGTTATTTTTAGCCTTGAAATGCAGAAGTGGAGGTAAATAGAATTGATCAAATGCCTTGGAGGAGTTCGGTTTTTGCTTAATGCTTTTACAAGAATTTAAGTATCATTTTTTTTGCATTTTGCTAATTGCAAAACATTACTCAAGTGATTTGCAAATCATTGTTATTTAATGTTGTTTATTTGATGCAAAATATTGATGTAATCCAAAAGGTGGTGGGGCCTCTTTTTGCATACTTTTGAAATGTAAAGTAATTTGTTTAAGTGATGTATTATAAATCACTTAAGCAGAATATTATTGTTTTTAAATGCAAATTAGAGTCTTGTATTATGCAAAGGAACTAAAGGTGTGAGTCAAGAGTGGGTCAATACTTGTGTGAGGACCAATAATGACTTGCAAACATGAGGAGTGTGTGAGAGGTTGTTTGGAGGAATTTTTGTTACATTTTTAGTGTGACTATTGACTTGGCTTAACTTTGCTTCATGTGATGGATAGTTTGGAGAGTTTCTAGAAGGTTATTTTTGGCCTTTTCTGTTGCATCCGACCAGAACATTCTAGATGGACATGTGTGAGGGGAGTTGGTTGTTTTTTGCTTAAGTAACTTCAATCTTTGTTATTGAAGTTAGTTATTTCTTTCCAGCAGAGTGATAGCTTGGTTTTGGAGTTATCTTTTTCAGCAAGAGTAGTATTGTGACTTAGATGGACTTGTGATATAGTTGAGTACTTTGAATCAATAAAATAGAACATTTACCTTCTCATTTCATTTTTTATTGTGTGTTGTTAGTCATTGATCAAATTATGTGTGAAATTTACCTTTCCTTGTAATCTTGTCTCATGTTTAAGCACCTATTTAGCAGAAAATGCATTGTTACAAGTTATAAGTTGTGTTAGTTCATGCAAGTGCTGTTAGTTGTGAGATTTTTTTTCCTTCTAAGATTCTTGTTAAAAAACCTCCTTATAAATTACTTATGTGAAATGCATGTGAAAATGAGTTGTGTGAACAAGGTTTTATGACATTGTTTTGAAGGTGAATAGGCTATTTATAGGTCTTAGTCAGTTTTTGGTACATCACCCTAGGTAGTTTCAGTTAAATGTTCATTTTCATGCATCTTTTACCCCTTTTCCTTAGAAATCATTTGTTAGGTGACATCAAAAGGAGATCCAACCCATAATCTAGAGGTTTTATTTCAAAATAGGACACCCACAACCTAAAAGTAGTCCCATGTTACATCCAAACCTGCTGAGTTATTTCACAGCTTGGCATAAGGTGTGCAAATTTGGATCACTAACAATACCCTGGGCAGAGAACCAAGAAACAGTTTGATATATGCTCATTTACCCCATATTACCATCCACAAATACTAGGATCATTACTAGAGATTCAATGATGTGTTTTCCATGAAGTTAGTAAGGATAATGGAGGCCGACAAAGCCAAAGGTTATATCTGGAAGCACAAAGTATTATTCAACAGGTTGGGGGTTAATACATTCAATTTCCCACTTTCACTTATATCAAGGTGGAAGGATTTGAAGGATACCCCTTCATGTTGCCCAGATATCAAACAGAAAGATTACTATTATTGGAATTGGTGAGACAAATGAAGCCTTCCATGCTCTTTTCAAGGTACCACACAAGAAATGTTTTACCAAATTACCAATTACAATGGGGAATTACAAATGCAATGTGGATAAACAGGTCAATTTATGCAAAGAAGAATTGAAGATGTAGAATTTGGAGTTCTTTACACTCCAAAGAAAGAATTATGATCCAGAGGGAAATCTTTCCAAGAAGATAGCTAGCAAATATGTCCATGTTCATAATTTAGAAGATTTTTGGCTTAATTATGATGACGAACACCAAGTAAGGAAGAGATCATATCAAAGGTTGTCATTACAATCAAAAAATATTTTGAAACTCCATGATATTCAAAAGTAGTTGGATGAAGATGATGGAGAGGTGTTGAATCCAATTTACAATTCAGCTAAAATCTATGATGAACCTACCCCAAATCCAGATTATGGAAAGAGAGAAATAGTAACTGTTGAGGAAATTTTTGAGTAGGTTTTGATGTACACTCAACATTGGATTAATGATTATTGTAAAGCTTTGAGAAAATCTAGGATAAAGCCCACATACCCACCTAATATAAAGAAGAAACAAAGAGAAGAAGGTGAACGCAGGTATGAGGAGATTGTTAAAAGAAAAGGAAAGCCAGTAAAGTAGATATAGTTGGACATGTTGAGGAGAGAACTCCTGAGGCTTCAGGCTAGAGAATTTCATTAGCAACAGCTAGCCAGCATAAAGAAATTGGACCAATTAAGGTTGAAGTAACAGTAAAGCCTAAGGTGACATTTTCTTCCACGAAAAAGTTGAAAGGTCAACCTATGATTGATGAAGAGGCAAGAATGAAAATGCACACTCATGCTAAGACAAGGTCTGCATCTCAGAGGGTTGCAAAATTATTCATGTCTCCTCCTTCAATTAAATGGTGGCAATTAAGTAGACACTGGGAAAGACTCCTATGGTTCAAGAGGAAGGTCTTGAGTTGAATGAAGAACAAATTAGAGAAAAGTGTGAGAAATGGGCTGCCATGATGAAACAAGTAGAAGAAAAATGATCTAGGGAGAAGCCCATGGTACAACCAATGGTGAAATAAGTGTCAGAAATACGGTCAAGTCCTATAGATATCGAAGAAGAAGAATTCATAAGAGGAACACTCGCCCTAGAGGTAGGAAACCCTAAGAAGCTTGGTGAAAAAGAAATAAAGGATACTGCAAGTCAGAATCCTATGGACAATACTAATGATGAAGATAAAATTGATTCACAAATTCTACTAGGAAGTAGTAGACATGATGTTGAACAACCATAGGATTTTGAGAAGACAAGAGAAGACTGGGTTAAGAGTGAGAATGTAGAGTCTTCACAAACCTTGGATGGTGGAGTGAGAAATGAGGAGAATCCTAGTGTATCAAGACAAAAGGAAAGTCATACCCCAAGAACTGGTGTTGAGCATGGCTAGACAAGAAAACATAAGTCTTGAGAATGAAGAGACAGTGATAGATCGAGGTAATCTAGAATCCATGCTAGTGAGTACTGAAGATGTTCAAGCTCTGAGGAATGTGACAAGCAATATTGATGACTTAAGAGGAGAAGTTCCTAAACATGTAGATAATCAGGAATGAAGAAATGTTTAAGAGGTAGAATATAATGAAGAAGTGTCTGACTATTTGGTCAAGGAAATGGCTCTACCATTGGAGGTGGAACTAGTGCCTCTAGATCTTAGAAGTTTAATGCAAGAAGTGGAAACCCCTAAACCTAGGCAAAGAGAAAAGACAAAAAATGCTATGAAAAGGAATGTAAATGGAGGAAGAACACTCCATGTAGCTACCCCAATGGTAGATAAAAGCAAGCATGAGATGAAACCTAAGGATTCTAGGGTGACAACTATCAATTTCGAACATTTATCCTAGGGACATGAATTTAGAGACAACTATCACTAGGGTGCAGAAAAGTAAACAAAAGAAGAGAGAGCTAAAGGAATGGATTTCCCATCTGGAAAACTTTATTAAATCATTATCCCAAGCTAATCAAGCACAGGCTTAGTTTCCCTAGAATCCAGTACTTATGTCCAAGGAGCAAGTGGATGTTGTTGCAACACTTCATCATAAACTGGGTGTGTTTGAAGAATGGATGGAGTACTTGGTGAGGCAAGGGGAATAATTGATTATAGATGCAATTGAAAAATTTAAGTAGGCATACCGTTGGAACAAAAAGTCTAAGAAATTAGAAGGGCAATGTATATTTTTCCAAGAGAAAACTAATGCAAAAAGGAAAAACTTAAAAGCTCTTATTCAGACAGATGTCTGAGAGTTGGTCAATGAGAAGATGGTAATGGAACAAGAAGTTACGATGCTTGAAAAATGGAAGAAATAAGATAATTTCAAAGGTGATGCTTTGGTACAATGTGTGGAAGGATTTGAAAAGGTCACCGAAAGATGCAAGAAGTTGCTTGATAGAGATCAAGGTTTTATTGAAATGTTAGCATGGCAGAATTGTGATCCTTAGACTCTAGGGTAGGGTGATGAAGAGATAAAAATATTTCAAGGAGTTGCTTGAAATGGTAAATAAGGATCATGTTCATTCATTTAATGGAGAAGTTATTGATGAGATTATAGAGTGCGGGAATGCCATGGTCAGATATGAAATAGAGAAAGTGCAGAGGAATGAAAATATCATCTCGATATAAGAAGATTATACCAAGCTTAAATGCAACTGGAAAATGATTCAAGGGGTCTCAAAAGAGCATATGCATCAAGTATTGATTACTTTCTAGGAGTATCAGCAAAAGAAAGATGAATAAGATTCTTCAGACTCAGATGTTAATGAAGAAAGATAGTTAACCAAACACCAAATGCCAGAAGTTCTATGAAGCGATATTGTTTTGAAGTGAAGTCTATAGGTTCATTTACGGTCTCAATGAAGATAGCTTCTTCCATAATTCAAAGAGTATCGATGGACCCATTTTATGTAGAGAACTTGCAACAGAGCTTGAAGTTGGAGATTGATGCTGATGAAGAAGTCAAAGTTTTGACTTTTTCTAGAATATTTTGATGACAACTCTTACTTGCCACGTGTTATATTTCAATTTTATTTTAATGATTCTCTTTGATGGAATTAAGTTCAAACTTTTGGGCCTTGTTCCTATAAAAGGTTGTTTACTACTTTATTTTTACTTTTAAGTTTAGAATTTTTGGATGTTGGAGAACCAAAACTTCTTTAAGTTTTGTTCTTTTTCCTATTTTTTGTTCCATTCCAGATTAAAAACTTGTATGTTTCATAGAATCTAATCAATATCAAAGCCAATTTAAAAGCTACCTCCTGGTATGAAATCTTATGTAGCTAATTATTTGTTCTTTCTCGACAAGACTGTGTTGCACCATTTATGGGTGCATACAGACCCTATCTAGTGTTCAAATAATCCCCCTGTCTTTAAAACCTCATATCATTTTGTGCCTAGCTATGAAGCAATTCGGTGACGTATGGTATGGTTTTCTTTGATTTGGTTAATTCTGAGGCATGTGTGGATAATACCTGAGAGCAACTTTACTTTTTGAGTACTTTTGATGCTTTATTTGAGTAGATGTTTAAATTTTAGAAAATGTTCCATAAAAAGAGATGCATGAATGGAAATTTTATTGCAAATCTTTTGATTCCATGATATTGTTGAATGCTTAAAGCTAAATTTACTTAAATGAAATCAAGTTATTTGAAATTCACGAAATGTTATTGCAATTTTTTTGATTTCATGAAGTTGTTAAATGATCGGACTGATATTATCTTTTACCAATCCTTATGATTCCTTTGAGAACCAAAAAAAGACCATTTACCCCTCACAATTAATAGCATTGTCACATTGAACCCTGATGCAAAACTAGTATGGTCAATGCCTTACATAAACAAGATTTGGGATTAAGCTAAGTTAACGTAAGATTTAGGTTGTCCTGGTGTAGTCTTTCAAGTAAATATAGGTTCCTGCGATGTGTCTATGAGGATTTATCTGCACTGTTGATGTGCGACTAACATTGTGATCAACAAGAACTGGCACTAGAAGGAGGGTATTCTTGTAGTTCTTTTGGTTTTGTTAGGGTTGAAGCGAGATTCGCGTATAGTCACTAGGTCTCAGTTTAGTGATCCCTGTGTGACATTAGTCATAGTTTGAAAGTCATCTAGACCCCAAAAGTCCATAAATGCAAGTGTGATACTGCAAAATCCGATTGTTGTTATACTACCTTTGCCCACATCGATGGCTTTCTTTAATGTGGAATCACTGATTTAGTTTGTTGTGTATAATGATCTTCCAAAGAATCTATACAAATTTTGTCCTAAGTATTATCTTCACAAATATGCTAAAGAGCATATTAGTATCTTTAAGGATACATGTTTCAGAGCAAGGATACAACATGAAGATGTTGTATGCCAGTTATTCCCTTATAATTTAAGTGATGAATTTTACCAATGGTACATCAACCTACCTCATAATTTTGTTACATCATGGTAATATATGGAAATTCAATTTTTAGCTAGGTTTAGAACACTGGTTGATCCTGCTTTGTTATATCATCATTTTTTTTCAAATCAAAAGGTTTGATGGTGAACCTATAATTGCTTTTAATGACAAGTTTCAAAAGGAATATTCTAGATTGCAAGCACCCTATGTAGTGGATAATTTTTCTTCCATTGTATTTTATTATATAGTAGTAGATCCTTTAATTGCTATGTTTGTGAAATGAAGGGAAAATCCTCCCACTACTTTACCAGAAGCCTACATTGAAGCTGTAAATGTAAATTTAGAAATGAAACACCTCAGAAGCAAATCATCTATAAATGGTAGAAATGGATTGAATAATTATCCTATTCTGAGTGTGAACAAAGTCTCATTAAATCATCCAACAACTCCTAATTCTTTTCCTTCAATGGTCTAAAATAGGATGTTTCCTCAAAATAGTTTCTTTCAACCAGGAAATAATCAAGCTCTAGTCCCACAACCTTGTCCATCTATCATAGAGCTACATCCTAAATGAAATTCTTTCTTTTCGCAAACTCAAGAGATTCAAAAGGTCAAAACCTTGAAAGATAAAGAAATCAAGGAAATCACAACTCAACTTAAAATATTAACCATAGAGGTTACACAATTGATAAATCAAAATTTTTACTCTCAGAGTAATAATCAAAATTTGCAAAGTTGAGCATATAGTGCTCCTAGACCACCTAGACCTTGAAACACACGACCGAATAATGGAGGAATATCCATGCCTTTAAATAACGCTAATCCCTCTAATGATAGGTCTTTGGCAAAGGTGAATTTGGTCGGCCTTGCAATGAACATTTGGTGTCGAATCAATAATACAAATGCTTATATGGAAGTGGATTGTCCATAGTTTAAAAATGCACTAGATATTTTTCTGGCTGCCACACATTATAATGAATGGTGTGATTCTCATCCTCCCCAAGGGAATGAATTAGTTCTAGTAGGATATGACTCTGCTAGTCCTCAAGAGTTATGAATTCTTTGAGTCACCTACTTTTTTCAAGAGTCACATTTATGAACAAGGAGACAACTCAGCCATGAATTTAGAAACTTACATGTTTCCTTATCAAGATGAAAATGAACCTCAAGATGAAGCTGACAAAATTCATGTTTTTCAACAATATCCAAAAGTACATAGCTACAACCTGAGAAGTAACAAAAATTGTGGAGGTAGATTCAAAGGGCCTTTGACCACGTCAATTCCACCTAACAACTTTAACACTCCACCTATGATAAATCAAGTAACACTCTAGGTTTACCCAAAGTGACCTCTCAATATAATTCATTGAATTCTCCACAGAGTGAAAAAATAGAAACTACCAATCAAAATAATTTGACTAATTATTTAGTGGAAGAAATCAAAAAGGTAAAAATCAGCCTCTCTTTATCAGAATTGCTTAAAATGCCTGTGATTAGGAAAGCTTTCTTGAATACCTTAGAATATTTTCCCAAAGAAAGAAAATTGAGTAAAGAATCTATGATGAAGTACCACTCTATTAAGGAAAAAGACAAAAGCATAGTTCCTATGGCAGATGCACAAGTAGCCTTCTACAAAGGGAAAATAGAATCCTTGCCATTTTTTCTCACATTGAGAATATTTGGTAAAAATCTCAATAATTGCTTAGTAGATTCTAGAGAATCTAGCAATGTGATGCCTTTGACCCTATGTCAGATGCTAGGTTTAACTCCATAAAATTCCTTGAAGAAAGTCACTCAACTTGAAAAAACTGAAGTAAATGTGGTCAGAGAATTAACTAATATTCAATGCAATTAACATCGGATCCCAAAATTTAGTATTATATTGATATTCAGGTTCTTGAGATACCCAATACTTATGGGATGCTATTGAGTAGGGATTGATCAAATAATTTGAATGGAAATATGGCCACAAACTTCTCACATATGTGGCTACCATGGAAAGGAGTTCTCAATTAGATCAAGATTGAGAGAGAACCACACATGAAATACATGATAGGTTGGAAGCCTTGCAACATGAGCATGAAGTATGGATGGTTTGTGTTGGTTGTTCCTATGTTTTCATTGATTTCAACATGGTGATAACTATATGGGAAGACTATTTGGTTTACCAGAAGTTGTTCTCTGTCAATAATACCCTTTTTTGATGGATTGGTGTGTTGGTATTTGAGTTCGTAATTCACTGCAAGATCTGATGTGACTCTAATCTCTTAACAATGTTTTCTTGGCTCATTTAGATAGCTATATCCTAGATCTTGAGATTTATTTTGTTGTCAGTAGAGATTTATCTCTAACAGAGTTTAACTCTATATTTTACTTTTGTTCTGTGGGTGGCATACTGTGTGGGAGACTCCGCATTCTACTAAGGTGAATATTCTTATGTTGTGGTTGTGATTGATAGTCTCTTTGTTAGTGGTATGACGGGAAATAAATATGCTCTTAGATTTGGAAGGTGTTTTCTTTGAGAATAGAGGTATGTTGGTTTAGAGAATTGTGTTTTATTCTTGGCCAACTCAACATATACAATATATTATGAAGACTAGTTATGCTTTATGGATGTTAGCTGACTTGGTATAATGCTTATGGTGTTGATAAAGAAAGTTTTGATTATTCTCATGTTCATCTAATTAGGCCGACCTAATTGATGAACAAGATATGCTTGTATATATATAAGACATTTTGAGGAATAGAGGTATGGATAGAAAAAGGAAGAGAGAAGGAGAAGTGTGTGTGTGTGTGTGCGAAGGAGAAGAAAAGTGTGAGAGCCTAAATGCTTTATCAGTTGTGATCAGTACAGTTTTGTTGAGTGATTACTGTGTGAGGCAGTACTTCATATTCTAAGCTTTAGTGGAAATGAACCTTGCACATTGAAGGTGTATTCTATTGAAGTTCAATATTTTGGTAGTGAGCCACTATCATTGTATCTTGGCAGTGAGCCATCTTTTGTACTCAGGTTGTGAGCCTTTTAAGGACAGTGAGTCCTAGTAGTGAGTCTCGTAATATTTTATATCCGGATATAATATATTGTGATTTAACCTTCACTGTGTTTTTTTCCTTTTTGGGTTTTCCACATAAAAATCTTGGTGTTCTTGTGTACGGTTGCATTGACTTATTTTTATGATCTCTCTTGTTGATTTAGTCAAAACTAGAATAATGTTTAAATGGATTTTATTGTGGTTTTATGGAATATTGATTCACTCCCCCCTCTTAGTATTCCATATGTTCAACAATTGGTATCAGATCTTGGTCCCTCGAAGGAAGCCTAACAGGTTGAGGGAGGTCCCAAAATTTGAGTATAAGAAAATTTTTCCCCCGGAAGTAGTCTCTGTCGAATGTTCAAAATAAATGGAAGATCTGAAGGACAAGTTGATAGAAGTGAATGAGTATATTGAAAAGTTGCAAATTAAAAGTTTTGAAGCATGTGATCTATTGATTGGAGGAGAAAAAATTATCTCTAGCCTACTACAACAATTGGATGAGAAGAAAAGAACTGAAGAATGTCAGGAAATTGAAATTCAAAGGAAGATGGATGAATCCTTAAAGCTAGAATAAGAAGCAGAAATTTTGAGATCTGATCTGGAAAAGGTGAGAATTATTGAAGAAAAATTTAAGATAAGCTCAGTGATGCTTGATGAATTGATTACTTCTTAGAGATCAGAGATGGATATGAGTTGTTTAGGGTTTGCGAAAGGTCATAGTTCTAAAGCGAAGCAATCTACTAGTAAGAAGACTCAGTACAAAGATAGAAAAATCAAGGATCCTAGAAGAAATCCCAAAAAACTTCCTATCAAATGTTATGATGCTAAAAGGTACTTATCTTTCAATGGTGTTTATTATTCCTGCAAGAAGTTTGGTCATAAAGCAAAAGACTACAAAAGTAAGATGAATGATTCTTTATCCGACAAGTGTTCTAAGAGCAAGAAGAATGGATATAAAGTTGGTATGTTGAATAAAAAGGAAAATGTGAAGAAGAATATTGTTTTTTGTAAGTGCATCAATCTAGATCATCCTGGCAGTATCAGTAGAAGAAAGAAAAATATCTATCCAGCAAAGAAGAATGATCAAATCATTGATCTAGAAGAAGCAAGAAAAGAAATGAAAAGGATTTGGAGAAAGGAATCGGAATCATCAGTTTTATTTGTACCGACCTCCAATGCAAATACACCTTTTAATTTCTAAAAAAAAGTAGTGGCTAAGGGGGAGCAATCATCAGAGAATCTAATGAACCTCCTCATTGGTACTTGTTTCATATCATGTAATGCCCCGCCAAATAACCACAAAGGATACAAATAAATCTAACATTTATGGCACCAATTTTTTTAAAAGTACTAACATACACCATAATAATCATACATCACATGAAATGAAACTAAGCATGATCTACATATAACAATCCCTTGGGTTTACATGACTACATTACTTTTCACAACAACATCATTACATCACATGGAAGGTATGTATACACCAGTAACCATAAGATAACATGGACATGGACAATACATTAATCAAGGATTACAATATTACAATGCCGCTTCCCAACATGAATGGGGAAGATACAATAAAATGGAATGATACATTTGAAATGAAGGAGTACAAAGCTGCAATACTGGATCCAACTCTGGTTCAACTCAGGAGTCACTGCAAGGTACAATTTCACACTTCTCGATCGATGATTGGGGACCCAATGGGGTGCATAGCACGTTCCACCCAACCACGTGGACCCAAAGGCCCACCCCCATGCTAACAGATGACAAGAAAGACCCCAATGATAACCATCATATAAAACAAGGATACAAGACTTCACAACAAGAACCACAATAACATAAGGCAATCTCAGCACAAGATATAACCAACACAAGATGTGCACAACATAAGGAATAACCAATAAAGCATCAACATACAAATGCCAACATGTGCTTCTAGAAGCCCAAGAATAACATAGAGGGAAACAAAACATACATGGTTGTTAAAGGAAGAGTGTCATCGCAATGTTGCATGGGTTACCCTGGCGAATCTTCCTAGGCCTCGGCCCCCAACTTGGGTTACCCTAGTGACCTCTTACGAAACCCTGCCCCACATGCAATCCAATGCGGAATCGATTATCTTTCATAAAGACAAGATAACGATCTTGCCATTCCAGGACTTCTCAACTCATCCCCAAGTCTGAACTAGCCCTTGAGTCCATGAGCGAGGCATAATTTATACAGTTAAGTGTTTTAGACTACCCATTTCCCTAATACAGTAATTTAGTTTTCACTTATTAGACTAATTCCACATGAGTTACCAAGGCACCACTTTGTGTGCCGGCCACCATGAAGAACCACTCCCCTACTAACAACATATCTCAAAAAAAACTCAAATGGAAAGCCAACTTGCTCAAGAAACATAATCCAATAAAATAGTTGCACCAAGAGAGGCATGCACCATCTCGTGCTAGAACAAACTTTAGAGTAATGAAAACCACATCAAGTGTAAGACTCAAGCCACATAAAAACAATCCAAGTGCAAGATCAACCATCATCAAAGTAACAAAATCTTAAAACCACTCACTTTCAGTTGAAACAACATTAAACTCAATTAAATACATTGGGCTTGATATGGGTTACCCAAGGCGGATCCTCCTAGGTCGCCGGCCCCCATACCAACTCTTGCAAATAAACCACATTCTCCCCTCCAACCTCTGGAAGCCTAACAACCCACTAACACAAAGGTTCCCCATCAAAGTGACCACACAAACTCAAAATCAAACAATCACAATGTCAAATATTCTTCTCAACAAACCATTTATCACAACTAGGTTCCCAACATTATCTCAAAACATTACTCCAAGTCAATACATAAAACCCATCATTTCAAAACCAATCACAAGAGGAAGACATAACTTCCTAGAACCATAGAATTCAACCATTAAATTCACTAACACCTCAAAAGATCATTTAAAATATCCAAGAGGTTAAATATCTCAATACATATTTTATCACACTCAAAATACTAACACCAACAAATCAAAAGTAATAAACTTCAAAGAACAATTGAACCATCGTCTATGATTTGACTTTTCACTCGATAAGAAATCATTTTAGATCATTAAAGGCTATATACACATACCTTACTAACATCTCACTATGCTCATTATAAAATTGTTTTAAATAAAAGAAGTTATAAAAGCATTCCAACAAATTACTTTTATTCCTAGTCACAATTTATAATCATTCCTATAAATATATGCATATATATAAACATAATTAGCCAATTAATACTCTTATATGAACCTTAAAATAGAGAACACTAAATATTATTGATGATTTTATATTCAACTAATTCATATTTGTGAAAGAACTCATCATTCCTTATAAAGCTACAAGAGTAGACTAGTACACTTAATGAGTCATTCAAGCAATATTCTCAAGTGTCCAAGATATCAATAAATCTAAATTACCTTCCTCTTTGGAGAAAACAACGAAAACAATATTTTAATAGAATATCAATTTTCATGCAACTAGTGAATCATGCATCAGGGAAACATCATGCTAGGAGAGTATTCATTGACCAACTTGCTAAGAGGCTATACCCTTCCTATTCATAAACAAAGGGCCCACAAAAATATGGATGCAATGTATATATATACATCTCAATTATCGGGTTTATTGTCATGGTCCCAGAGGTTCACAAGACATAAAATGTATGTGCATGCTGCAATAGGGAACAGTGTGTAACCAACGCTTCAATATAATTCTTTATCTCGACTTGACCTATTGCTCTTAACATTTAAAATATTGAAGGAGGAAATAAGAATTAGTCTTGTATGCATGTTGTGGAATCTCATAAAGACAATGAAGCTACGAGATCTTAAGGATTCTCCCACAAAATGGTATACATGAGACTGAAAACCCAAGATGAGATAGATTTAGAATGAGGATGATCAAGAGTTTGATTTCTTCTAACTAAAAGTTTAATTCTGTGAGGTTACGGGTGAAAACGTAATGCAAAGATTGATTACACTATACTAAGGTTATACTAACCTTATGTTGGGATCATCTTGAGGCTTTCCATTTCAAAAAGAGAAAATAGGGACAACAAAGTATCAAACCCTATGAGTGTCCAACTTAAATTGGATTCTAAGACATTAAACAAAACCATCAATTTCCAAACTTAATGAACAGTTAACTTCGCAACACTTAGCACCCAAAAACCATCGAATAAAGAGAAATGATTATGCACAGCTAGGTATCAAATACAAGTCATAAAATATGGTCTATTCAAATCTAGAGGCATCGAATGCCTTATCCAATCTAATATGAGAAGTTCAATTATGCATGAGTAGACGCTAGGAAGAAGATATGGGTGCGGCCTTAGAAAAGATCCTACAGTTTCCAAAGAACAGGGCGACTTTACTTGATAGTTTATATTAAGTCCAGACATATAAGTATTGAATACTTTAAGAGGAAGATGCCAACGTTGTTCAAGTTCCACATAAAAATTTAGGTATCTAAATATGGCATCAAGATTTCATTTCATATAGCCACCATTAAGAGTGTTACAAGCCACAAGAAGGGGGGGGGGGAAGTTCATATATAGGATATTGTTTGATATGATGGGAAACGCCATAAAGGCCAACTACATGCCATCATCAGATTTCCTTATCATATTAATATTAAGGTAATTTCCTTTGAATCCAAAGATTTGCAGCAATCAACCATGTGGTACAAATGATTAAATCCTACAGACGACTTGTAGTAAAGAGATATTTTTCTGAGAGATGTGAACCATTTCCATCATTTTAAATAGGGACAATGTTCTTGTGGATATTACTGGTGCTGATAAATAGGACCATCTAGGGCATGACAAGAGGTAAACCACCAGTGAGCACGTACACCTCTCAAGAGACGCCATCAGGCTTTTTAGGAGGTAAACCAGATTCAATGGAGCACTACACAAACTAGTAAGTTGGTGCTATGGAGATATGGTTCAAAATCACCGTGAAGGGGGAAGAGGGATAGCATGATGAAGATTACAGATTATACATTCTTTTTCATCTCGGTAACCATGTTGATGATTTGTGAAAACATAATAAGCACATAGATTCTTGACAAAATATTACAAAGGAAAGTAATAATAGGTAATGCAATGGTTACAGGAATAGCAGACTGCATCTATTGAAAGGTCATAAAACTTAAACACTGTGGGTTACTCTAAGACTGTATTCTCTCAATATTGATACTCTACATGTCTTAGGGCAAGAATGCCATCAACAACACTAAAAGAGAAGAAAAAAATTTGTAGACAATTATAATTACATCTCATTGGTAAATACACACACAATATAGTGGAATTCCTTGAAGAGATAACTTACATGCATCTAGTTTCATAAAGTATCTCAAGGAATAAGTATACATGAGGATTGATAGAGCACCGACCTGCAATGGAATACATAGGAGAATACTAGAAAAGGTCACAGTGAAGTGGAAAAATAGGCAACACCTACTTGAATGTGGATTTATCAAACACCCTGAAAATTTTCTTTCTCCCCAATGGTCTGATATTGTGCCTTTCTTTTTCCCAAATTCTTCTTTTTCAGGCGCAATCCTCTATAATGGCCGACATGGTGATCTTCCAAGCCGAGGGTTGTATTTACTCCTCCAAAGAAAGCATGCATACCCTTTGGAATGAATGAACCAAATCCCCCCGAAAAGGGATGATTGAGATCCTCTAATTACTCCCCCGGACTCCCATGCACCCAATGCATGCTCCACTAAGAGTGTAACTTCCCATATTTTTCTCCACTAAGAGTGTAACCATCAAGTACTTCCTTACCCACTTCAGTTCTCCATCTCTTTATTAATTTTGTCTTCATATTAAAATTATATTTTGAATAATTTGTTTATTTTTATATTATTATAACGTCTAATAATAAGCAAGTATTTAATTATAATATTCAAGTTTAATTTATTTAAATTATTTAGTACTCAATTTTAATTAATTACCCAATTAAACAAAACCATTTAAACTACTACAACCAACAACGGACTCACAAACAACTCCTTACTTAAACACCCAGAAGGGCCAATACGGAGGGCACTACATATCATGAAAAAAGTATATTTAATGTGGTAAGGAAATTAAGAAAGTTTTCAGTTGCATTTGTGAAGGATAATATCTGTAGAATTCAAAAGGATGAAGGCATACACAATCTTTTAGGCAATCTACCTGCAAGTTGAAGCATTTCTTGCAAAATCATTCAGAATGGAAGGAATAAATTCAAATAATTCTAAAGGATTATGTATCTTTGTTGAAGTGTGCAAAGGAATTTTAGAAGGCAATTCAGAGTTTCAAGGTTTGAAGAAGAAATCAAGTGGATTCGAAGTGAGCTCCGGAAGCAGGATATCTACACGCTTCTTTTTGGCATTTTCAGAGGTATTCCTATTTGCACAATCTTTCATTTTTACTGTTATGCATAATTCAAAGGTCGTGAATAGTGTAGATAAAGTGCAAGTCAATTTGAGAAGATATGTGAAGGATCTGTTAGAAGATTCTGTTGGTGCATTCTCTCGCATCCCTCCAAGAGTGTTTTCCACAGAAGATATCTATGCATTTTTTTCAGTAAGATAGAAGAAATGTCATCAATTCAGTTGAGCATGCTTTGAGAAAGTGAATTGGAAGAAATCCATGATTCCTACAACGTATTAGTTGAAAAAAAAGTTGGATGCTTGGAGGAAATTTCCCTTGTTTGAATTTGAGAAGTATAGTCGAATAGTGTTGAGCAAAATTCATGATGAATATTTATGGATTGATGAAGCATATTGATTACCAGAGAAGCTATTAGAGATGTAATTGGTTTGTGTTCCTCCAAACCCATTCCCAAATGGAAAGCTATGGGTGAGAAAGATATATTTGAGGTTACTGGTATGAATCTTGAAGGGAAAGAGATTAATTTAAGATCAATTGTTGATTTGGTAATACAGTATGTTGCTATGGTCATCAGTCACAAATTTTGTATCCCTAACAATGACCTTACAGTTTCTATTGTTGTTGTGCATACTGTTGTTGATATGGTTAAAAGAGGTATGGAATATGACTTGTGTGAATTACTTCGTATACATCTTTTGAAGAATTTAAGGGAAATCAAGAAGAATAAGAAGAATACATTTTGGTATGGAAATTTTTTTGTTTGTTTACTCTTTTAATTTTTGAAAGAGTATCAGTAATAAGAAGGATATAATGGTCAAATTCAAAGTCTATTGCCTATTAAATCAGGAACTTCATAATAAATATTGGTAGTTTGGATGCACAAGAGTCTACCTATGCTACATTCTTTGGAACATTTCAGATGAGGATGACTATAAGGTTTAGGATTCCAGTAAGTGTTGTTGAAAGGTACTCTGAAAGCATAAATTTTCTTGTGTATATAGAAATTTTTCACATGGAAGCAATTGAATCAAGGTTAGTTTGGATATTTGAATTGAACTATGAAGTGCCAGAGGCTGAAGTTGATAACTATGCTAAAAATATTTTGGAAAGTGCTAAGAATCTTGGTGTAGAAGGAACCTTTGATAGCGTGACTAAAAAAAGGAAGAAAAGGAAGAGTGTTGTTAAGAAAGAAGTTGCAGAAGGAAGTGAGCTTGAACATGAGCATGAAAGAATAAATATTCAGACAGCTTTGGAAGAATTATAGAAGGTTATTTCTGGTGCTGATTTTCATTCATTTATTTTTGTTGTGGAAAATCTCTGTGGCATGATTGATTCTTTAAAGGTTTACATCTTCGGACTTAAAGTGTCTACTGGAATCAATTCTAATGAAGGAAATTTGGAATATATCAAAGAGAAATGTGTGAATGCACACAGTCGAGCAATGAAGGAATTGGAGAGTGTACAAGGATGTGAAGAAGAAGAATAGAAATTACTTTCTTTTTGCTTAGATTGGTCTAGTTGTACACTAGATATAAGAAATGAGATAAGGATGAGTGAGTCCCGATTGAGCACTCAGGAAGATACATACAAGTTGGAAAAATATAAAGATAATCAGAGGTGTTCCTGCATTGTTCAGCTTCAGGACAAATTCTTTTCTCTACAGGATCAGAGGACAGATGTTATCAAGAAGTTTGTGGCACTCAAAGAAATGATTAAACTCAGACATACTATTGTTCCTAGTGCTCTTGGTTGTATTAGTGAGTTATTAGAGATCAATATTAGTCCCAATACTTTAGCAGATGGAGTAGAGTCTTTAATTAAGCTTGAGATATTTTACAAGACCCTTGTAAGTGCAAAAGGTTCATGGGAAGAAGGTAAAGCATTGTGGAAGGCTATCCTAGAAATTCTCAAAGGTTCTTCTTCAAGTTAATTCAATTCTATGTTCATATCTTTTTTGGCTACTTTTTATATATATACATATATTTTGGTGCCCCTTCCTTTGTCATTGATGTCAAAGGGGGAGAGATGAAGAGATGAAGAGATGAAGAGATAGAGATTCAGAGGAAAAAAAAATTGTGAAGAATAGTTTTGATAGGGGGAGTATTCAGAGTATTTAGTTTCAGTTGCTGGAAAATGTTTTTTCATGCATGTTTCCATCAATGCCAAAGGGGGAAATTGTTGGAAGCCTTGCAACATGAGCATGAATTATGGATGGCTTGTGTTGGTTGTTCATATGTTGTCATTGATTTCAACATGTTGATAACTATATGGGAAGACTGTTTGGTTTACCAGAAGTTGTTCTCTATCGGTAATACCCTTTTTTGATGGATCAGTGTGTTGGTATTTGAATCTAGAATTCACCACAAGATCTAATGAATCTAATCTCTTAACCATATTTTCTTGGCTCATTCAAATAGTTGTATCCTAGATCTTGAGACTTTTTTTTTGTGAGCAGAAAGTTATCTCTAACAAATTTTAACTCTGTATTTTATTATTGTTTTGTGTGTGGCATACTGTGTGGGAGACTCCGCATTCTACTAAGGTGAATATTCTTATATTGTGGTTGTGATTGATAGTCTCTTTGATGGTGGTATGATGGGAAACTAATATTCTCTTAGATTTAGAAGGTGTTTTCTTTGAGAGTTATTTGTTGGTTTAGAGAATTTTGTTTTAGTCTTGGTTGAATCAACATATACAATATATTATGAAGACTAAAGTTATGCTTTATGGATGTTAGCTGACTTGGTATAATGCTTATGGTGCCGAAAAAGAAATTTTTTATTATTCTTGTGTTCATCTAATTAGGCCAACCTAATTTATGAACAAGATATGCTTGTATATATATAAGATGTTTTGAGGAATAGAGGTATGGATAGAAAAACTAAGAGAGAAGGAGAAGTGTGTGTGTGTGTGTGAAGGAGAAGAAAAGTGTGAGAGCCTAAATGCTTTATCAGTTGTGATCAATACAATTTTGTTGAGCGATTACTGTGTGAGGCAGTACTTCATATTCTAAGCTTCAGTGGAACTGAACCCTGCACATTGAAGGTGTATTCTATCAATTAAATCTTTTGGCAGTGAGCCACTATCATTGTATCTTGGAAGTGAGCCATCTTTTGTACTCAGGTTGTGAGCCTTTTAAGGACAGTGATTCCTAGCAGTGAGCCTCATAATATTTTGTATCCAGATATAATATATTGTGAGTTAACCCTCACCATGGTTTTTCCATTTTTGGGTTTTCCACATAAAAATCCTGGTGTTCTTGTGTATGGTTGCATTGACTTGTTTCTATGATCTCTCTTATTGATTCGGTCAGAATTAGAATAATGCTTAAATGGATTTTACTATAGTTTTATGGAATACCGATTCACCCCCCCTCTCAGTATTCTGGATGTTCAACATGATCACCGATTACAATTAGAAAAATGAAGTTCTATACATAGATGTAGAACCAAGAGTTTATACAATTCAAATTTCTAGAGTTAAAATAGAAGAAGTTTTTATGTGCAATGTTGAAAAGCATAATTAGATAACTCTTGAAACAGACATGTCAGTTGAATCAGATTATGATTCTTCTAAAGAAGAAGATAGTCATTTAGATAAATTTTGGAAGAATATTGTTAGAGAAGCTTGAAAAAGTGGGAAAATTAAAGGTTCACTGAAAAGTTCTTTGTTGCAGGGTTGGTGCAGGTTACACAATTTTGCACATTTAGAGGATAGTTGTGTGATATGATTAGAGATCGTTCACCGAATTGAAAGTCAGCATTATTCAGAAAATACTATTCTTAATAGGTCTGAGCTAGTAATACCTGAAGATAAAATGCCAGCAAAGTAGACTAAAAATGTTAATTTTTCAACTCTTAAGAATGCTAAGCTCATATTTGTTGAGGATCAAACTTGGACCCTTAATTTTGATGGGTAAAAATTGAAACAAGAAATTGGTGTAGGAGTTGAGCTCATCAATCCACAAAGTAAGTCTTTTCTTGCTTCTTATCAACTACAATTCTAGTGCACTAACAATGTCACAGAATGTGAAGCTCTTAATCACAGTTTGATGCTTGTGATCAAGAAAAAAGTTAAAATTCTTAAGGTGTTTGGTGACTCAGAGCTAGTGGTCAAGCAAGTCCGAAAACAATATGTTTGTCATTATAAGAGCTTGTCCAGTTACCAACACAGAGTGTGGGACTTGATAGAAGATTTTGATACCTTTAACATTGTTGAAAAATGAGTAAAGTTATCTATTTTTTGTCATTGATGTCACCATGTTGGTAGTATGTTGAAAGTTGGGTCCAATACTCTTATGCTGGTGCTTATCCTCTCTGGTGGCTGGTCTGGTATTTTGGTTGCCTATCTGGTATTCTAGTCTACACTTCTCTGTAGATGATAATCTCTGGTTGCAGTTTTGGGAAATCTTTGTTGAATGTTAAAGGCGTGCATGATCAGGTTATTTCATGCTTTGGTGCTCGTACAATGTACAAATTGATTATTGCCTTGTGTTGAAGATTATTCCTGGCCAACTTGTTAAGTTAATTTTGATTTGATGTGAAAGCTTATGTGCGACCTATTTCTTGGTCTAAGCCGACATGATGAAATGTGCTAAAGATTATTTTGTGTGTTTGGAAATATTTTGTGAACTATTGGAGCTGACATAATAACGATTAAAATATTTTGAAAATACTTTGTGGAAGCCAACCTAATTAGTGTCTACAATTGAGATCAAGTATTTATATAAGTATATGGAAAATAGTTTGGAAGTAAGAATGAATGAGTGAATGAATAAGTGTGAATGGGTGTGTGGGAATATGTGCAGTGAGTCTGTAGGAAAGTGACAGAGGAAATATTGAAGAGATAATGAATGAGAAGGTGTGATAAAAAAGGTAGCAGCTGTGAGCATATCCAGAATTGTATTAGCACATGTTAGGTGCATCTTTCCAATTCATTTTTGGGCTGCAAAGTTTTACTCTATTTTGTATAATTTCTCTATAGGCAGTGATCCTCCTTGTTGGACAATGAGACCTTTATAGGCAGGGAGCCTTTGTACTTGGACAATGAGTCCTTCTTTTGGCAGTGATCCTCCTTTTTAAAATACTATATAGTGTGAGTTAACCCTCACCATGGTTTTTCCCTTATTGGGTTTTCCATGTAAAAATCTAGAGTTCATTTTGTTGATCTACTTTCTGTTATTTGTGTTTCATGCTCATATTTAATAATAGAGTTGTGTGGTTGAAGATTTGATAAGTGATAAAGTTTAAGTTTGAATTTGTGTGACAACTAATTCCCCCCCCTCTCAATTGTCATGTGCCTATTTAACAAACATTACTCATATCCCATGAAGATTTATTTAGAGAGAAAATGCTCTGGCTACTGCTGCTAGTGCTCTAGAACCTTTGGATGCTTCTGATTTGAAAAAGGTTTACTATTGAGTTGGTGCAGTTACCCTCAGTTCCAGATAATGTTACAAATTTACATGTGTTTGAAGATGATCATCACATATTGGAATTCATCACTAATACCAATATCTTTGAGGCATAGATAATTGAAGAAATATATCACCCAGATGGTGAAATTCAAGATGAAGAATTAGGTCAAGTTAAGGATAATAATATTTCAAAAGAAATAATTGAGTTGGAAAGATTATTTGATATAGATCAGATAGTTTAGTAGAAAGACCTACCTAGAAATGATGGCGAGCGGTCTAAATTATATAATTTGAATACTAAAGAAGATCCAAAGAATGTTTTTATAGGGAAGTTATGTACTAAGGAAGAACGAAGATATATTGCTCAGGCACTCAAAGATTATTGGAAATTTTTAGCATGGGCATGTGAAGATTTGAAGACCTATGACACTTTCATCATCACTCATACAATTTCATTAAAGCTTGATGTAAAACCTTTCCAACAGAAACAACAACCCATGAGTGCACTCTTGTAACCTTTGATCCAAAAGGAAGTACAAAATCTACTCTCAACCAAGATAATTTTTCTTATTAGACATTCTTCCTGGGTGGAAAATCTAGTGCATGTTAGGAATAAGAATGGAGATATATAGTTGTGTGTGGATTTTTGGAATCTTAATAAGGCATCTAAAAAAGATAATTACCCATTTCCTTCATTGGAAGAAGTGTTACAAATTCTTAATGGTTCACAAATGATGTCCTTCTTGGACAAATTCTTTGGGTATAATCAAGTAATGGTCGCGAAGGAAGATCGAATGAAGACAATGTTCACTAAAAAGTGGGGAACTTTTTCTTATAGAAGGATGCCATTTGGATTGATAAATGTTGGATCCATGTTACAAAGAGCTATGGATTATTCCTTCTGAGGTTTGATAGGAAAATTTATTATTATATACATGGATGACCTCACAGTATTTTCCAAGAACAAAGGAGATCATGTTCGTGATCTCAGAGCAATATTATAAAAATGTAAACTTATGGAGTTTCATTAAATCCTAAGAAATGTATTTTTGGGGTGATTGAAGTAAAACTGGTGGGACACATTATTTCAGAAAGAGGTATTTTAATAGAACTAGATAGAGTGAGTGCATTACTCAAGTTACAACCCCCGAGAAGTAAGAAAGAATTAAAATCATACTTTGGTAAGATTAATTTCATCTAGAAATTTATCGCTGGTTTTGCAGAAATAGTGAAACCACTCAATGAAATGTTGAAGAAAGATGCAAATATCGAGTGGAAAAGTGAAGCCAAGCTCACCTTTGAGAATATGAAAGCTACAATTGTGGAAGCACTGTACTACTAAGTCTGGATTACGTTAAAATTTTTTATATTTACTCTTTTTCTTTTGGTCACACATGTGCAGCAGCATTGACACAAAGGGGTGAGAACAAAGAAGAAAATTTGATTGCTTTTATGAGTGCTCCATTTAAAGAAGTAGAGCTCAGATACATGGACATTGAAAAATAAGCCTTTGCTTTGGTTAAAGTAGTATGAAAATTTTGGCACTACATTCTCAGAAGTATAGTCAAGGCTATTGTTCCTGATGCTTTAGTGAAAATGCTACTAACACAGAGTGAGCTCGAAGAAAAGAGAGCTAAGAGGTGAGAAGGTAGGATTCAAACTCTAACTACCCCTCCAAGTATGAAACAAGTGTAGGACTCTATGGACAAGTGTTGAGACACTTGGCAAGTCTACGTGAGGTGATACAAAATTCTAGATAACCTCTAAGTGATCTTAATTGTAGTGTGAATAGGACTCTACTAAGTAGGCTAAAAGATAACTAGTTTGATAATACCTGAAAGGAAAAAATAAATGAGCAATGGAAAGTAATAACTAATGATAATTTTTTGAAGGAAAGAGATTACCAAGAAATAGAGAAGTCAAACCAAGCACCACCAAATGAAAAGGAGACACAAGAATTTGATAAAGGGAAAAAATAAGAAAAAACCCCAATATTATGAATGGGGGAAAAATGTGTAAGAATGATACAAAGATAGAGAGAGAGAGAGAGAGAGAGAGAGAGAGAGAGAGAGAGATCACTTAATCCTTAAGCTTGCTTGCTTGAATATGAAGAATAAGAGGAGATGCAGCTCAATAAATAGAGGTGAGAAGAGGAGTTAGAATGTAACTCCCAACTCAATGAATGCCACCATTCATCTATGTGTGTGCAATGTGTCAAGAACCTCTTAAGGAGGTGGCTACAAATATTACTTAATAAAGGAATTAAAAATAAAATGATTCATCCTCACACATGTGTGAGAAGACAAAAATACAAAAGACTTGTAGGGATTCCTTTGGAATATTCCTACAAGTTAATAAATAATTACAATTAAAGAATAACCTTTACCAAATAAAGATTAATCTTCTAACATCCCCCCTTAAGCTTAGGTTACATCAAACCCTTCAATGGGTTGTAATCCAAGATTTTTACAATGAAATAGAAATTTATCTTTACAAAGAGCTTTGGTGAGAATATTTGCTACTTGATCTTCACCTTTACAATACAAAAGAGAAATTTTCTTGTCTTCAATGTGCTCTCTAATGAAGTGATGTTGAAGAGAAATGTTCTTGGTCCTTGCACGAAAAATTGGATTCTTTTCCAAAGCAATAGCACTTTTATTATCACACTACAAAGGAGTAGGATTTTTTTGAGGTAGACCCAAGTCTTCAAGTAATCTTCTTAACCATAGTGCTTCTTTGGATGCATTTGTACAACCTTTATATTTGGCTTCTATAGAAAAAAGAGAAGTAGATTTTTGTTTCTTACTATTCCATTAGATTGCACTTGAGCCAACAAAGAAACAATAACCACAAGTGGATCTCCCATCATTGGGATCGCCTCCTAAATCGGAATTAGTATAACCCTTTAAAAAAAAATCACAATTTACATCATAAAAAAGACCAAGATTAAGAGTACCTTTAACATATATCTTAAAATTATTTTAGCAACTTTAAAATGAGTTTGTTGTGGTTTAGACATAAATCTAGAAACTAAACCAACACTATAAAAAATATCAGGTCTAGTAAGTGTTAAATAATTCAAAATACCAACTAATTGTCTATACAAAGTAGGATCAACAAAAGGATTTTTCAGTTCCTAATTCACAAGGAGTAGAGGCACACTTTGCATCATTCATTTTAAATATATCTAAGAGATCTTGAGAATATTTTTGTTGAGAAAGAAAAATACCTTTAGGTGTTTTCCAAATTTGCATACCCAAAAAATAATGTAATAGGCCTAAATCAGTCATATGAAATTGTTGATTGAGTTGATACTTAACATCACTAATCAAATTTTTAGAACTATAAGTGATAATTAAATCATCAACATATAAAATAATAATCACAATATCATCTTCACTATGCTTAATATATAAATTTGGATCATTTTTACTTCTAATGAAACCTTGAGATAGAAAGAAAGCATTAATCTTAGAATACCATTCTCTAGGAGATTGTTTTAAACCATAAATTGATTTCTTCAATTTGCAAACAAGATGTTCATTACCTTCCTTAATGAAACCCAAAGGTTGAGACATAGGAATTTCTTCAAGTAAATCACCATTTAAAAATGCACTTTTAACATCCATTTGATGAATAGGCCAATGCATATGAGAAGCTAAAGCAAGAACTAATTTAGTAGTTGGCATCTTAGCTACTAGAGAGAATTTTTCATTATAATCTAAACCTTCAACTTGAGAGAAGCCCCTAGCAACTAATCTAGCTTTAAATTTTTTAACTTCATTATTTGCATTAACCTCAGTTTTATACAACCATTTACATGAAACAAGATTCTTGCCTTGAGGTAAGGGAACTAAATCCCAAGTTTTATTAGCAATTAAAGTATCATATTCTTCTTGCATAGCCTTTTTCCAATAAGGTTGATCTTTAGCTTATTCATAAGTTTGAGGATCATTTGAATTCATAATATTAGACATCAAAGCATAATTACAATAATTTTCCTTTCTAGTCTTAAATTTATTCATTCTAGCTAAAATATCCTCACTTTCTTGCATAAATTTTGTAAACCATTAAGGATTTCTTTTAGATGTAGGAGTATCATCACTAGAAGAAGAATCATGCAGAGAGATTTCAACATTTTCATCATCACTATCACTATGAGTAAGAGATGCATTAGGAGGGTTAAGAGAAGATTCAACTTGAGGATTATCCTCTACAAAAATAACTTTATTTTGAGAAGATTCAATATCATGCACCTTAGAACAATCATGAACACCATTTTCAGCAATGCATACTTCTCTAGCAACTTTAACTTTTTTATTAAGAGGATTATAAACTCTATAATCTTTAGAATGTTCATCTTAACCAACAAAAATATGATAAGAAAATTTAGGATCTAATTTTTTCCTTTTTTTTTTAGGTTTGTGAACATAAGCAATTGAACCAAAAATTCTTGAATGCTTAAGATTGGGATTCCTACTAGACCAAGCTTCTTCGAGAGTTATATCATTTAAAGCTTTAGTAGGAGTCCTATTAATAATGTAAGTAGAACAAAACATAGCTTTTTCCCAAAATTTATAAGACACATTTTTAGCATGTAATATACATCTAGCCATTTCAACAATAGTTCTATGCTTCCTTTCCACTACACCATTTTTTTGAGGTGTATAGGGAATAGCTAGTTCATGTTTAATACCAAATGATTTCAAATAACTATTAAAATCATTGTTCACATATTCTTTACCATTATCACTTCTAAGAATTTTAAGCTTAAAATCATATTGTCTTTCAACAAATTTATGAAATTCAGAAAATATATCAAGAACTTGATCCCTACTATGAAGAAAATAGATCCAAGTTCTTCTAGAATAATCATCAACAAAAGTAAGTGCATACCTTGATCCTTGGATGGAGTTATTCTCCATGGGTCCCAAAAGGTCACTATGAACTAGGTGCAACTTATGAGTTGCCCTCCATGATTGACCATGTGGAAAGGGAACCCTATGCATCTTACCACTCATGCATCCTGTGCATACAATTTTAGATGGAACAATATTAGGAAATCCATCTACCATATTAAGCTTTTGCATCAAGGAAATATTGTTAGCATTAATATAACCAAATGTTTCATGCCAAACATTAAAATCAATTATAGATATTAAAGAGCATCTAGATTGAGCAAACTCATAAAATTTGAACAAATTATCATGTCTAATTTAGCATTAGCAATGACCTTATTTTGTTTTGGATCAATAACATAGCACATATCTTTGTAAAATTCTATTTTATAATCTTGACAAATCTTAGCAATTGAAAGCAAATTAGTCTTTAATTCAGGAACATATAAAACATTATGCAATTCACCATTAGGAACATTCACATCTCCAATTGCTTCTACTTTACAAGTATGATTATTAGCAAGTTGAAGAGGAACATTAGACATATTAGGTTGCATAGACTCAAAAACGTATTTATGTGAAGCAACATGTTGAGATGCACCTGAATCAATAACCCATTCAAGGGGTTAAGAAATATTATAACCACAAGTAAAAGAACATCTAGATTGATTTGCATTATTTTGAAACTTATGATTATTAGGCTTATTTTGTTGTTGATTATTTTGCTTCATAATCTTTTTCTCATTTTGCTTCTTAAAACAAGTATTTTTCCAATGACCATCCATAGTACAATAAGTGCAATGAGGTCTCTTAGAAGAGTTAAACTTTCTAGGGTCATTGCCATTATTATAATGAGGTTTAGTATTATAATGTTGTTGTTTAGAATAAGACTTAAAATTTTGTTTATGATTAGACAAAGAAGGATGTTCATTAGACTTAAGATTGCCAAACTGAATTAACTTAGCTTCTTCTTGTCTTAATAAATTGTGAAAGATATCATAAATTAATTGAGTAGCTAAAGAAGGAATAGCTAATTGAGCATGAATATTAGTAATAAATTGCTGAAATTGCCTACGAAGACATTTTTAAAGAATAAGATGAATTAATCTAAGATCTTCTAATTGTACTCCTAAATCTTGCAATTGACTATTTAAAGCATCAAAATTTAATAAAAAATCATCCATAGATTTAAAATCGAAATACCTTAAATCTTCAAGTTGATCTTGAAGTTGATTTTTTTCTAGATTCATTGAACTATCATAAATAGTCTTGAGTTTGTCCCATGCTTCATAGGCTATTGTACATGTCCCAATGTGAACATATAGTTCGGGTGATATGGAGATACCTATGAGGCCAAGGGCTTCCTCATTTTTGAACTTCCATTTTTCTTGTTCATCTTGGGATGCAAATGGATCAGGTTTCGATTAATTTGTAGCAACTTCCAAAAGATGTTTAAAATAAAAAATAAAAGAGATATGAGTTTTACAAGAATGATAGTTACAACTAGTTAATTTAATTTTAGGAATTAAAGTTGACATGTTTGCAAGAAAAAATTCACAACTTTATGAGATAAATAATAACTATTGTAAATATTTGCTTATCAAAAAAATATCCCTCTTGATTGAATTAAATCTTTAAAAAATAACCTATTTTAAAAATAAATTGCCTAAATTTAGAACAAAATAAGCCCCTCTAAATAAATTTTAAAAAATAACCTCCTTTTGTAAAAGAAAAAAGAACCCTTTTAAATTAATAATATTATTTAAAAAAAAAAAAGATCTCAATAAATTGAATATGAATAATTAAAATTTTAATAAAATTTAAAGAAAATTAATTAAAAACTTTAAAAGCTTTATTAAACAAGAGCTCAAAAAGAGATGAAGTCCCTACTGGGCATAAAAACTAAGGTTTTTGAAATTGTTCGGGTAGTAGTGATAGTAGTTGTTTATGTAACATCAAGTAGTCGCAATATTAGTTGTGTGCATTGTAATGACTGGAGAGAATGTAATGTTGTGTGATGTTAGGAAGAAAGTGGCCATGATCACTTTGTTTAGAACATAAGCAAATGGGCAGATATAAATTTTGCTAGTGTAAATTTAGAGTGTATTTTATTCATTATATAGACCTTGATGGGTCATTTAGAGTTTGGATAAGTTGAATGGTTTAATCACTAAAATTTTTGGATATAGTTAGCGAACAATTTATGGTCTTCGAACAATGTCAATTATGGTCATTTTTCATTGTTTGAAACATTGTTTGTATGTTTATATATGTGTGTGTGTGTGTGTGTGTGTGTGTGTTTATATACATGTCTGTGTTTTCCATTTTGCATTTATTTTGATATGATTTTCACTTGTTTCTACATACAAATATCTGGCTGGTCATTTTGTCTATTGATGAGGGCACAACCCGAGACACAAAAAATAACCCAAAAACAAGAGAATAAATTTATTATTTAGAGAATGGATCTTCTTACATGCAGAGGATCTCAAATCCCCAAGTTCTACAACACATGCAAGCTATAGAAAGCTACAGTATAACCCTTTTGCAATATGCGAGCTTGTCCCCAAAAAGTTACCCAAAAATTAGAAAACCCACCCATAAATAGAGCTCCTCATTAATTTGGAGCCAAAACAACATTTAGATTGAGTTTAGGTAGTTTGGCGCCAAAAATTTACAACATTAAGTTCAAATTTCAAAAGAGCATTTACAATGGTATCTTCTAAAAAGTGCGCCAAATTCCCGGGGCCATAACTTTTGATGCAGGACTCGGGTTCGCGAACCGTTTGAACCGTTGGAAAGGTCTCGAAGTCAAGAACGCGCTCAAAAATTGCTATGCCAATTTCGGCAAGTTTTGGGGCCGATCCGGAAGCTCTAAGTGCCTCAAATCCCACTCAGAAGATTTTTAGGTGCAAATCTGGGAAACTAAAACTGTAATATCTCTCAACCACTGAACAGAAAATAAAAACCGTAAATTGGAAATTTCATTATGACAAAAAGGGTATCCAAAAATGTAAAAACATCTAAAAATCGAGAAACTTGAAAATTAACTATTTTTGGGTGATGCAAGATTGCCCTTACACCACTGGATGCTCTTGCATCAGACACCCAGGGTAATTTTGAGAAGTGACCCCGTCACATCTCAGATGGTTGAGGAAAACCCAACCAGTGAACCATTGCCTTAGATAGCCAGGATGAATCTTCCATAGGCTTTCCTCTCCATTTCACCAGATATTCTTCATACTGCATGTTTCTGGTAGTCCTTCCCACATGACTATCCAAGATTTCCTCAATCTCCTTTTCTGAAGTAGGTGCTGGAATCTCACACTGTTCCATCATTGGTACTTCCTCTGCACCACCTTCATGATACTCTGTCAAATCTGAAATGTTGAACATAGGGGAAATGTTGAATCCATCTGGCAACTCTACCTCATATGCATTCCCTGAATCATGCATCTTCAAAATTTTACAGGGACTGAACTTCTTCATCTTCAATTTGTTATATATTCCCACTGGAAACCTTTCCTTCCTCAAGTGGACCATCACTTCATCACCAATCTGAAACTCTTTATACCTCCTCTTCTGATCTGCCTTAGCCTTATACTGCATATTCATCTTGTTAATATGTTCTCTTAACTTCTCATGTATATCTTTGATGTGTTCTGCAAAATCTTCAGCTTCAACACTTATTTTCTTCTCTTGGTCCATCTTCCTCAATTTTGGAGTTGTTCTGGGGCTACCTCCATACACAATCTGGAATGATGATCTACCAGTGCTTCTGTTGATAGAATTGTTGTAAGAAAATTCTGCCTAGGGTAAGATCAAGTCCCATCCCTTAGGTTTATCTCCTACCAAACATCTCAGTAGGTTACCCAGACTCCTGTTAACAACCTCTGTCTGCCATCTATTTGTGGATGGTGTGCAGAACTGAACTTCAACTCTGTCTTCAACTTCTTCCACAAGGTCCTCCAAAGTACCCCACAAATTTGGTGTCATGATCTAAAACAATACTCTTTGGCAGACCATGTAGCCTCACCACCTCTTTGAAGAACAAGTCAACAATGTGGACTACATTATGGATCTTCTGACATGGAATGAAATGTTCCATCTTCCAAAACCTATCAACCACCACAAAGACTGAATCATTTCCTCGTTGTGTGTCCTTGGCAAATAGAACAAAGTCCATATATATCCTCCACCATGGCCTCTTTGAGTGCAGGGTAAGAGCTGATACTAAGCGTATTTTAGCTCCTCCTTTAGCCATACGTACTCTACAACTTTTGTACAAACTTCTTCACATCTGTGACAATTGGGAGCCAATAATAATGCTCCTTGACAATGGCAATGGTCTTATCAGGCCAAATGTCTGCCATTTCTCCACTATGCTTCTCCTTTATCAGGTTCTCTGTCATGGAACTCCTCGGGATACACAATTGACTTCCCTTAAATAACATGCCATCCTAGATTATGAAATCCAGCCACCTTGTCCTGTCCACTGTAATAGGTTCCTTGCAAACTTTCCAAGCCTCTGCAAAATTAAGATCTTCTGCATATAGTGTCTTGAGTTCATTGAACCCAACCACTTCAATCTGCATCTTTGTCATCAATGTATGCCTCCTACTTAGGGCATCTGCAACCCTATTTTACTTCCCACTCCTATGTTTCAAAACAAAGGTATAACTCTACAAAACTCTACCCATTTCATATGCCTCTGATTTAATTTTCCCTGACTATTTAGGTACTGCAAGGCCTAATGGTCAGTATATAGAACAAATTCCTTTGACAACAAATAATGTCTCTATTTCTTTGATTCTTGAACTATTGGATAAAACTCCTGATCATATACATAATAATTTCTCTTAGCATCATTTAATTTTTCACTAAAATAGGCAATGAATTTACCTTCTTGGCTCAACAACTGCTCCAATGCTGAAACCACTAGCATCTGAAATCCACCTAAAACACTTTGTTAAAAGGAATTTGGGTGAGCTAGAACAGGTTTAACTCTGCAATCATATTACCTTCAATAGTTCAAAACTTTTTGCTGCTCCGATTGCTCCACTTGAATTCTTTTCTATCCCCTCTCATTGTTTCAGTCAGGGGTCCGCAAATACTACTGAAGTTTCTAATGAACTTTCTATAAAACTAGCCAAACCATGGAAAGATCTCACCTCGGTAGCAGTTCTTGGGGTAGGCCATTCCATAATATCCTTCACCTTCTCTGGGTCCATCTTGAGACCTTCTGCTGAGACAACAAACCCCAAGTACACTAACTCCCTCTTCACAAAACTGCACTTCTTCAGATTAATCAATAGTTTCTCTTCTCTTAACTTCTCGAAGGCTCTCCGAATATACATCAAATTCTCATCCAACGTCTTACTGAAAATAAAAATATCATCTAAATACACAATATCAAAACTTCCCATAAATTCTTTTAGTACCTCGTTCGCCAGGCAGCATAAATTTGCTTTCGATTACATTGGTTAGCCCAAAAGGCATGACTAACCACTCAGATAGGCCCTCTTTGGTCTTGAAGGCGGTCTTCCATTCATCTCCCTCTCGAATTCGGATCTGGTGATATCCACTCTTCAGATCAATCTTTGTGAAGTACTGAGCTCCACTCAAACAGTCCATCGGGTCATCCATCCTTGGCAAGGAAATGTGTATTTGATTGTTATCTTGTTTATGGCTTTCAGGAATCTATACACATCCTCCCTCCCATCCTTCTTTGTTTTAGTCTTGTGATGCGCACATGGACTCAAACTCTCCCGTATCAAACCCTTTCTCAACAACTCTTGAACTTGTCTGTTCAACTCCTCATTTTCTACTGGAGTCATTCTATGAGCTGCCTTATTTGGCAAACTGGCTCCAAGAATCAAGTCAATTTGATGACTAATTTTTCTTATTGGTGGTAAACCCTCAGGTACATTATCGGAAACAATATCCTAAAACTCATCCAACATCCCATAAACTTCTTCTGGAACATTCTCACTATCCTCTTTACTCACTCTAGGAATCAATGAATAACACACACGCTCATGCTTCATACCTTCTAAAAATTTTCTTCCATCTACATAACAAATTCTAGCACTGATGCATACCTTTTCTTCGGTCTCCTTTAGGGGTTTCAACTTGTGACGAACCCCATCCTTTGTCAAAGAATAAGTGTTTTCCTGGCCATCATGTATAGCTCGCCTATCGAACTGTCATGGCCTCCCCAACAACATGTGACATGCATCCATGGGGATGATATCACAAAGTACCTCATCTTGGTAGCTCTCGATCTTGAATTTTACTAGGCACTCCTCATTGACCAAAACTTTGTAGTATTTCTGCAACCAGGAAATCCGATACGGACGTGGGTGCCTTTCCCTCTTCAGCTTCAACTTTGTGACCATCTCCTTTGACACCAGATTATCAGTGCTCCCACTGTCAATAATGATATCACAACATTTTCCTTCACACTTGCACCTTGTGCGAAACAGATTCTTCCTCTGTTCTGGTTCTTTTTCTTCAGTCACTAGGGCTCTCCTAATCACTAGGGTTTCTCCCCTTTTAGCATCATCTGAATGTTCAGATTGGGCCTCATCATCTACATGCGCAACCCTTCTATGACCTTCTGGCCTTTTGTCTGCCCTTCCTTGGTGTTGTGGACATTCATAGGCTCGATGCCCTTCTTCACCATACTAGAAACACGTTCCTCTGAAACCACCTCTTCCAGATTCTTGTCCATATCTCTTTCATCCTCTACCTCTTTGATCACCACTGTTTTGATTATGAGGGTGGTAGAAGTTGTCCTTCCTTTGGCTTCGGCTGGTACCCACATCTTCACTTTTCTTTTCATCATCATTTCAGCTTCTTGAAGGTCTTCCATTGCCCCTTCTGCTTTGACCTCCTCGTCCTTTTTGCTTGCCATCAAATCTTTTTTTTAGCTTCTCTTCCACCTTTAGAGCAAACTGATACACATCCTCAATGGTGGTCATTCTGACTAGGCTTAACTCCTCCTGAATGCTTGGTCATAACCCATTAAGATATCGGGCTACCTTCTCCTTATTGGCCTCTGTGTGACCCGTCTGATGATTATCTTCTGAAAATCTTCAGTATATTCTTTCACAGATCTGCTTCCTTGCTTCAACCCTTGCAATTTCTTCAACAGATCTAACTCGTAGTACATCGGTATGAACTGCTTCTTCTTTTTCTCTGCATGCGATCCCATCTGGTGATCTTGACTTTTCCCCTTCGATTTTTTTCCAAGTGGACCTCTTTCCACCAAATCTGGCATGGCCCTTGACTTCATTTTTGCAAACTTAACCTGATCTAGGTCTCTATTTCCTCATACTCAAATATTCTTCTGGCTCGTTGATCCAGTCGATCAACTTTTCCGGTTCGGACTTCGGAATAGTGGGGACTTAATACGGTCTCCGATCTTGAGAAATGGCCGCCCGTGGCTGCATTTTGGTCTTGATCAATTGCTTCTTCTTCCTCTTCCTACATCTCGCCTTCTTCCTCTCCTTCATCCTCACTTTCCTCCCTCGGGTTTAACCCTCTTCTCAAGCTGCTCTTGTAGCATCAGCTTTGTCCTGCGGGCTTCCGGTGCATCTCTTCCCGCGGCATCTCTACGCCTCGACCACCTGGTGCCACCATGCCTACCAAGCATCACTCTTGAGGCATATTTCTTGACCTCGACCCACAACCAGGGTCACAGTGCTGAGCGCTTCATGATCGGCGATCTATCCACACGCTCAAGAAAAACCCGCTCTGATACCACTTAATGAGGGCGCAAACCGAGACATAGAAAATAACCCACAAACAAGAGAATAAATTTATTATTCAGAGAATGGATCTTCTAACATGCAGAGGATCTCAAATCCCCAAGTTCTATAACACATGCAAGCTATAGAAAGCTACAAAATAACCCTTTTGCAATATGCGAGCTTGTCCCCAAAAAGTTACCCAAAAATTAGAAAAATCACCCATAAATAGAGCTCCTCATTAGTTTTGAGCCAAAACAACATTTAGATTGAGTTTACGCAGTTTGGCACCGAAAATTTACAACATTAAGTTCAAATTTCAAAAGAGTATTTGCAATGGTATCTTCTAGAAAGTGTGCCAACTTCCCGAGGCCATAACTTTTGATCCAGGACTCCGATTCGCAAACCGTTTGAACCGTTGGAAAGGTCTCGAAGTCAAGAACACGCTTAAAATTTTCTATGCCAATTTTGGAAAGTTTAGAGTCGATCGAGCTCTAAGTGCCTCAAATCCCACTTTCGAAAGATTTTTCGGTGCAAATGGGAAACTAAAAAACTACAATATCTTTCAACCCAAGAACCGAAATTAAATACCGTAAATTGGGAATTTCATTGTAATGAAAAGGGTATCCAAAAATGTAAAAACATCTAAAAACTGAGAAACTTGAAATTTAACTATTTTTGGGTGATGCAAGATTGCCCTTACACCACTGGATGCTCCTACATCAGACACCTAGGGTAATTTTGAGAAGTGACCCCATCACGTCTCAGATGGTTGAGGAAAACCCAACCGATGAACCGCTGCCTTAGATAGCCCGAGGGATGAAGATGCTTCCCACCGGGGCCTTCCTCTCCATTTCACCCACATGACCCTGGCCCATGCTGTTTAAGGTCCTTCTCACATGACTATCCAGATTTCCTCAATCTCACTCGCTTTCGAGAGCCAGGTGTTTTGGGAATCCCTGGCCCCATTCCATCGTGGTACTTCCTCACCACACCACCTTCATGATACTCTGTCAAATCACAAAATGTTGAACAATGTTGAACCCATGCAAGCAGCTCTACCTCATGGCCATTCCACTGGAATCATGCCTCTTCAAAATTTTACTTGGGGACCGAACTTCTTCATCTTCAATTTGTTATATGTTCCCAGCGGAAACCTTTCCTTCCTCAAGTGGACCATCACTTCATCACCAATCTGACTCTTTATACTCCACTCTTGATTTGCCTTAGCCTTATACTGCATATTCATCTTGTTAATATGTTCTCTTACCTTCTCATGTATATCTTTGATGTGTTCTGCAAAATATTTGGCTTCAGCACTTATTTTCTTCTCTTGGTCCATCTTCCTCAATTCTGGAGCTGTTATGGGGCTACCTCCATACACAATATGGAATGGTGATCTACCAGTGCTTCTGTTGACAAAATTGTTGTAAGAAAATTTTGCCTGGGGTAAGATCAAGTCCCATCCCTTAGGTTTATCTCCTACCAACATCTCAGTAGGTTACCCAAACTCCTGTTAACAACCTCTGTCTGCCCATCTGTTTGTGGATGGTGTGCAGAACTGAACTTTAGCTCTATCTTCAGCTTCTTCCACAAGGTCCTCCAAAAGTATCTCACAAATTTGGTGTCACGATCTAAAACAATACTCTTTGTAAGACCATGTAGCCTCACAACCTCTTTGAAGAACGAGTCAGCTATGTGGACTGCATCATGGGTCTTCTGACATGGAATGAAATGTGTCATCTTCGAAAACCTATCAACCACCACAAAGACTGAATCATTCTCTCGTTGTGTCCTTGGAAAACCAAGAACAAAGTCCATACTTATATCCCCCCATGGCCTCTCTGGTACAGGTAAGAGATGATATAAGCCTATATTCTGGCTCACTCCTTTAGCCATCTAACATACTCTGCAGCTTTGTACAAACTTCTTCATGTCCTGTGACAACTGAGGCCAATAATAATGCTCACTGATAATGGCAATGGTCTTATCCCGACCAAAATGTCCTACCATTTCTCCACTATGATTCTCCTTTATCAGGTTCTCCCTCATGGAACTCCTCGGGATACACAATTGACTTCCCTTAAATAACATGCCATCCTGGATTATAGAATCTAGCCACCTTGTCATGTCCACTGTAACAGGTTCCTTGCAAGCTTTCCAAGCCTCTACAAAATCAAGATCTTCTGCATACAGTGTCTTGAGTTCATTGAACCCAACCACTTCAATCTGCATCTTTGTCATCAATGTATGCCTCCTACTACAAGACCAGAACCCCTATTTGACTTTCCACCCTATGTTTCCAAAACAAAGATATAACCCCAAAAAACTCTACCCATTTCATATGCCTCTACCTTTTAATTTTTTCTCGACTATTTAGGTAATCGCAAGGCCTCATGATCGATAGTAGAACAAATTCTTCGCAACAATGTCTCATTTTTAATGCTTGAACTATTGCATAAAATTCCTGATCATATACAGAATACTTTCTCTTGGCATCATTTAACTTTTCACTGAAATAGGCAATGGGCTTACCTTCTTAGCTCAACACTGCTCCAATGACACAACCACTAGCATCACAATCCACCTGAAACACCTTGTTAAAATTTGGGAGAGCTAGAACAGGTTGCTCTATCACCTTCTGCTTCAATAGTTCAAAACTTTTTGCTACTCCAGTGCTCCACTTGAATTCTTTTCTATCCCCTCTCATTGTTTCAGTCAAGGGTCCATAAATACTACTGAAGTTTCTAATGAACTTTCTATAAAAACTAGTCAAACCATGGAAAGATCTCACCTCGGTAGCAGTTCTTGGGATAGGCCATTCCATAATAGCCTTCACCTTCTCTGGGTCCATCTTGAGACCTTCTGCTGAGACAACAAACCCCAAATACACTAACTCCCTCTTCACAAAATTGCACTTCTTCAGATTAATAAACAGTTTCTCTTCTCTTAACTTCTCAAAGGCTCTTCGAATATGCATTAGATGCTCATCCAACGTCTTACTGAAAATTAAAATATCATCTAAATACACAATGAAAAAACTTCCCAGAAATTCTTTTAGTACCTGGATTTCCTTGGAGCCCATGAGATAGTAGCACCGATTAGTTAGCCCAAAGGCATGACTAACCACTCGTCTGAGGCCCTCTTTGGTCTTGAAGTCTTCCATTCATCTCCCTCTCAGATCGAGATTTGATGATATCACTCTTGAATCAATCTTTGTAGGAAATGCAGGCTCCACTCAAACAATCCAATGGTCATCCATCCTTGGTAGGGGAAATCTGTACTTGATTGTTATCTTGTTTATGGCTTGGGAATCTGTACACATCCTCCACTCCCATCCTTCTTTTGTGCTAGTACTGCAGGTACTGCACATGGACTCAAACTCTCCCATATCAAACCCTTTCTCAACAACTCTTGAACTTGTCTATTCAACTCCTCATTTTCTGCTGGAGTCATTCTATGAGCTGCTTTATTTGGCAAACTGGCTCCAAGAATCAAGTCAATCTGATGACTGATCTTCCTTATTAGTGGTAAACCCTCAAGTACATTGTCAGAAATAATATCCTGAAACTCATCCAACATCCCAGAAACTTCTTTTGGAACCTTCTCACTATCCTCTTTACTCACTCTAGGAATCAATGCATAACACACACACTCATGCTTCATACCTTCTAAAAAATTTCTTCCATCTACATAACAAATTCTAGCACTACTGCATACGTTTTCTTCGGTCTCCTTTAGGGGTTTCAACTTGTGACGAACCCCATTCTTTTTCAAAGAATAAGTGTTTGCATGGCCATCATGTATAGCTCGCCTATCGAACTGCCACGGCCTCCCCAACAATATGTGACATGCATCCATGGGGATGATATCACAAAGTACCTCATCTTGGTAGCTCCCGATCTTGAACTTTACTAGGCACTGCTCATTGACCAAAACTTTGTGGTCTTTCTGCAACCAGGAAATCTAATACGGACGCGGGTGCCTTTCCCTCTTTAGCTTCAACTTTGTGACCATCTCCTCTGACACCAGATTATCAGTGCTCCCACCGTCAATAATGGCATCACAACATTTTCCTTCACACTTGCACCTTGTGCGAAACAGATTCTTCCTCTGTTCTAGTTCTTTTTCTTCAATCACTAGGGCTCTCCTAATCACTAGGGTTTCTCCCCTTTCAGCATCATCTGAATGTTCAAATTGGGCCTCCTCGTCTACATGCATAACCCTTCCATGACCTTCTGTCCTTTTGTCTGCCCTTCCTTATTGTTGTGGAAATTCATAGGCTCGATGCCCTTCTTCACCATACTGGAAACACGTTCCTCTGAAACCACCTCTTCCAGATCCTTGTCCATATCTCCCTCATCCTCTACCTCTTTGATCATGACTATTTTTATCACGAGGGCAGTAGAAGTTGTCATTCCTTTGGCTTCAGCTGGTACCCACATCTTCACTTTTTTCTTTTCATCATCATTTCGGCTTCCTGAAGGTCTTCTATTGCCCCTTCTGCTTTGACCTCCTCGTCATTTTTTTTTTCCTTCAAATCTTTTGTTTAGCTTCTCTTCCACCTTTAGAGCAAACTGATACACATCCTCAATAGTGGTCATTTTGACTAGGCTTAACTTCTCCTGAATGCTTTGTCTTAACCCATTAAGATATCGAGCTACCTTCTCCTTATTGGCCTACGTAGCTGACCGTTACGATGATTATCTTACGAAAATCTTGATTATATTCTTTCACCGGATCTATTTCCTTCTTCAGCCCCTTACCCACAGATT